>MU223520.1:753383-814256 GCA_018584345.1 Thuja plicata | reverse complement strand
TATAAATCCTCTAACAAGGTGACATTCAGATTGGAATGTTCTAAGTCCTCTAACAAGGCCACTCCTGACAGGGTGATTAAATCCTTTAACCAGGTCACACCTAGAAGTGTGTTATTGTAACCTTTAACAGTGTTGGCTCCTCACAAAGCATCACTTCAGAAGATTGAAAACTTGGTAGCATGTTACTGGTGGTTTTTCCCATATTGGGTTTCCATGTTAAATAATTGTCTCAACTTGTGTGAATGCTTATGGTTTTCTTTACTGTTATGTTTCTACAAGCTCATTTCAATTAACAGTAAACTACATGATTAAAGTTGCTGATTTATGCTACTGCTGCCGAGTAGAACTGAAGTACATAAAGTTTTTATTTGCTACATCTAGACCTGAGGATAACTGATTCACCCCTCCCCTCTCAGTTATTCTAAATTCATTATAACAGTTCTCGGTAGAGCATAACCTCAAATACTTTCTTTCTCATGTGGCCTAATCTTTGATGCCAAAGAGCCACATCTCTGCCTACAATAATCATAGTAGCTCCCACCTCACCAACGGTTTCTATAATATAGAGGCTGCCAATTTTGTCTCCTTTTGCAATCACCAAAGATCCTTTAGAAACTTTCCATGTGTCCATGAGAGTGGTGAGAAATCCTTGTGTATATAGTCGACTTACAAAAATCAAATTTCTCTTCAATTTGGGAACATGTCATACTTCTTTTAGCAACCATTTGGTTCCTCCAACTAGCTGCAAAACAACATCACCTTTTTCAACAATTTCAAAAGCTTTGTTGTCACCCAAATAAACATGTCCAAAATTACATTCTTGGTAATTTCTGAAGGTTTCCATGCAAGAAGAGGCATGAAAGGAAGTACCATAATCAATTACCCACAAATATGATTTTGTGTCAATTGTTGATAGTATTAGAATACCATCACCCTTATCATGAGTTATATTTGCTTCGTTGTCAAACACCCATTCTTGTGCCTTCTTTTATTTTCTACAGTCCTTCTTGAGATGACCAAATTTTTCACAAAACCAACAATCACCTTGTCTACCTCAAGACTGCGACCTTCTTATGGATTTAGAAATTGAATTGGAATTATTTCTGCCTCTATTATGTCTTCTTCCCCTTTTTTTGGTACTCACCATCATTAAGGCTTCGCTGGTTGAAGAATCCATGTTCTTTCTTCTCATCTTTTCACTAAGAAGAGTCGTTGAAATGTCATCAAAAGATAGCTTTTTTGAGCTTGATGCTGTAGTGCTAATAACTGTTACAACTCCATCCCATCTATTTGGAAGAGAGAATAATAATAAAACAACCTTTTTCTCATCGTCTTGTGTCATGCCAACCAAATTCTCTTGGCTGATCAAGGTATTGAATTCATTAAGATGATTTGTCATGGCCTCATCTTCCCTCATCTTCAGTGTTTATAACCTCTTCATGATGAAGGCTTTATTTGCAGCGGATGCTATTGCATGTGGCTGAGAGCTTATCCCATACCTCCTTTGTTGTTGATTCATTTGCAATATTATACAACACATTATCATTGAGAGAGAGAAAGATTGTTGCCTTGGCCTTTTCGTCAAGTGATTCCCTATCTTCATTACTCATAGTAACAGGTTTCTTTGTTTTTCCCTCAAGAACAAGTGAGAGACTTTTCTTAATCAGAAATGATTTCATCTGTATCTTCCATATCCAAAAATTATTCCCTGAGAATTTCTGTACCCTCGAATCTTCCATAGATTTGGAAATTCTCTGCCAAATTCCCAACCATTTGTTCAACCATCCTTGATACCAATTGTTGAATTCAAAGAAACAATGAAGAAAATTAAAATTAAAGAAACCAACAATAAACAAAACAAAGAACATGAGATTTATTGTGGTTTGGAAAAATTGTGTTAGAATTTAACCTTTCCTTGGTGATATATGTAATTAAAGGATAAACCAAGGTATCCTAATTTGTATTTGTTATCTAGTCCAAGTAGGAGGACATGTCACATTTTTGTAATTCCTTTAATAAGGAAATTAGATATTCCTCCTAAAGAGGATTCCTACACATGGCACACACCAAATGTGAATGTGACACTCATAGGATATGGGATTTACATGCAAACTCCTTTACTCATCTCTACTTAAGAGATGCTTCTCTCTCACTTCCAAAAGGTTGGTTCTCACAAAGTTGGTTCTCATGGGAATTTTTCTCTCTTCTTCTCTCATTCCCATTATTTCTCTCACATTATTGTAATGAGCTTCTTCCTCAAGCTCTCTTTCCTTCATGACTTCTTGCCTCATTCATATTATTCACAAGGGGTTTTTTCTTATTTTTTCCCCTTTCAAAATCCTTGTGTTCTTGTCTTAGTGTTGGAGCATTTTGGTGATCTTGGTTTTTAAACTATTAAAGGAAAATTCCTCTCTCTCTTAGTATTTGGTAAATTTCTTCCACTGCATACTCTCTTGGATTCTTTCCTTATTTTTTCATTTTACTTTATGCTTCTAACATGGTATTAGAGCTAGTTTAATCCTTGTTTTGAGTGTGCATGCATGAATATGTGAAAGATATTTCAGTTGTGAAGGAGAAAGATAACTCTTGTTTGCAGGATTTCTCAATCTAACTTTTATTGCAGTTTTTTTGAAATTTTTTTTGGGTTTGGTCGGTTCACCGCCAAACCTAGTTTTTATTATTTCCTTAATTTATAAATTTTTCCAGATCTTCTATACCCTCTGTCGAGCAACCGCAAGGGATTTTCAGTCTTGCATGTTGTATTTCATTTTTAAATCAATTTCCAATCTTTTCCTCTAATAGGTCGTGCATGTTTTTAACATATTTCTCTTTGATGCTCTTGCAGCCTTTTAACATTTCACTAAATCTCACAACTTCTATCTTGCAGGATTTATATTTTAATATTTCATCTCCTTGTAGACATATCTTTGTTCTTATCACTCTTTCCTGCAGATTTATCTCTCAAAATAATCTTTTTATTAATCTATATATCCTTCTTTCATGTTTTAAAAAAAAAAGTTTATAATCACTACATATTATCTGTGCAGGCTAATATCTCTGGATTCATTTGACAGTTTTCTTGCAGGTTTTTCTCTCTTTCTTTAACGAATCTGATATCTCTCTCTCTGTAGGATCTGTCGCTGATTAACCCTTTTAAAATTGATTTAGATCAAGTTTAATAAATTATATTTGCACTGCTGGAGTATCTCTCTTAATCTTTATTTAAATCTGAAACTATTTAAAACTTCTACCTTTATCTTAGCACAACTTATTCTCTTGCTGGTTCAAACTTTGTATTGCGCAACTTTTTTCTTATATCAAATCTATTAAACTTTTTATATCTTCATTGCATTGCATAGAAACTAGTTAAGTTTCATTGTTCCCTTGCGCAGAAACTATTAATTCTATTTAAATCTTCCTCAGTTTCCTAGCGCAGCCAGATTGCATCTTAGCACAACATTTATTTGTTCTTCCCTTGCTGCTCATGCATCACTTGCAATTTGTTCTTCCCAATCACCCTTCTCCCTTTTTCCTTGGCTGTCCATCTTCTTGCACTGCATTTCTTTGCATTTTGCTGACTTTCCATACCTTCTGTAGTTTTTCATAGTATCTTAGCAGCTCTTCACATCAAATTCTCTCCTGTGTGGTCTCCTGCTTGTTCATGCACAACCTTTTTTGGCTAGCAGCATGTTCTCCTCTCCTCACCATTGGCTCTCTTTTTTTTTTTTTTTTGGCTGAGGATCCTTCTTTTTTTAGCGTCGTTTCCTACAGCTCTCACCTCTGGCAACTTTACTTTGTTTGTCTTTAAAACTGTTTCTTTATCTTTATTTGGGAAACATCTAATCATTTCTTGGTTTCTTTTGGTAAATGCAGGTTACTTGCAATTTTAAATATTAGATTCCTTATCTTTTTTTAAAAAAATAGTTGCAGTTTAATCATAACATTTTTTTATCATTTATAGTAAATAGTTTTTATTTGTATTTTTTTCATATAGTTTCAGATTAAATATCTAACCTTTTTGGTTTATGCAAGGGCTCGGTTTTGACAACACTATTGTTTAATCATTCTTCATTAGATTCTTTTTTATCATTCTTGCTTAATCATTTAATTAATAAAGTTTACTTATCATAAACTAGAATTTAATCTTCAAAATTATTTTTATTTTTTTAATCGGAAAAAGTTAAACTCTTTTACATTCAATTTCACTTATCTTTTTTTTTAAAATCATCTTTTTAAAACTCTTTTACATGATATTTAAGACTTCTAACTTTTTTTTTGCAGGTTTAAATATTTTTCTTTGATCTCCTTTGTGCATTTCTCCAGGATCCTTGCGCAGCTTATCTATTGGTTATTCATCCTTTAGCACAACATCTCCCTTACTCTTCACAACCCTTACCTTCTCCTTGCTTGCACAACATTTGTCTCAAACTGGTTTTAAAAAAACACACTTCTTTCTCCCCTTTCAATATAGCGTATAACTTATAGCATATAACTTAAAACATTTTTTATTAGTTTCAATCTGTTTCATTAAAAATGTAACTCCCATATTAGAAACGTTGCCTATTAAAAAGTTTGAAACTCCTTGCTTTATCTTCTCATTTTGCAACATTTTTCTCCCTTTTAGTTTTATAATATGTTTCATTAAAAATGTAACTCCCATATTAGAAATGTTGCCTGTTAAAAAGTTTGAAACTCCTTGCTTTACCTTCTCATTTCACAACATTTTTCTCCCTTTTGGTTTTATTATAACATTAGATAACATTTAGATAACATTTTGTTTTTATTTATTATCCATTCTATAAATAAAACACTATTATTTATTATTTCATTTAATTAATTTATTGATTAGTAATCAAGTAAGTCATATGTTGTTGAACATGCCATTCACTGTTGTCGACATTGCTGGGAAACCACTCTGTTTGTGCAATATTTACGTTCAAGAGAAAAATCTTCGTTGTCTTGTTGCATTGGTTCTACCCATGATTTCTCCAGTTCCAATTGAATCCTCTTCAACGAAGATATCCAGTTCCAATTGAATCCTCTTTAGATGTATCAAATAATGAAAGACTTTACAATATTTGGTAAGTACTTCTCGAGTAAAAAGAAGCTGCAGTGGCCAATCAACACTGTATTCTAGCGTTTCTGGTCCTCCTATAAACCATACGCATACCACAGTTTGGAGCTTTGAGTCAGAGGTCAAATTAATTTAATAGCCAGGTTGCCGGGCAACAATCATGAGGTGAAAATGTTTTTGATTCCTCTCTGCTTGCTCTGCCTATTGTCTCGTTCATTTTTCCCTCTTTTCTGCAGGTAATGATTATTCTAAAAATCTTTACAGGTTACTCATCTTAACATTTTGTTTTGCAAGTTTCTCTTTCGATTATTGTTCCATATTTAGATAATTTATTCAATTTTTTTTTTAAAGCATAAAATATTAAGCTTTATATCTTTTTTCTCTAACTCTTTTTTGACAGCCTGCAGCTAGTTTCCTCTATTAGTATTTTGTCAGATTTTCTTTAATTATTCTCCGAGTTTATAACTGATATCTTTGGTTTATTAGTTTATTCCTACTTTGACTCATTTAATTCTCATTTAAAATTTGGTTAAATTACATTTAACATTTAATTCTTTTAAGATAATTATTCAACTTTAACTTTATCATAGTTTTGGTTTAACAAATTTTTTGTTGATATCATTTTGTAAACAAATCAAAGTTATCCACTAAACTTTGTTTCATCTATCTTTTTATTCCCAAATCCACTCCTAAATATAAATTTTATTAATTCTAGCTCTTTTTTAAACCTTTAATGAAATTTTAAATTTTTTATACAAATTTTTTTAAATAAAGAAATGTTTAGTCTATTTTGGAAAAAAATTCAAATTCAAGAGAGTCTCTTTTGCATGGCTCTGAGGGGATAAGTTTTTTTTCCAAGCTAATCTTTTGTTTAAGATTTTGCAATTCTATTAACTTTAAATTAAATTTTATAAAATGATGTGTCATTCGATTGATCAAATGCAAATAAAGCCATTGATGTTGCTCAATTTTAATTTGTTTAAGTATTATGAGTTATCTTACATCATTGCCTTGAGTGGATTGATTTCATTATTTAGCATTAAGTGCTATCATTTTTTTATGATACATTGTTATGCACTTAGTTACATCATTTATGGGTTCGATTTGATTCATTGTTCCATCTGTAAGCTACACTGGGTTGCACTTACTCAGTTGATGTTTATCAACTTGTTCTATCTATAAGTTGCACTGGGTTACACTTACTCAGTTGATGTTTATCAACTTGTTCCATCTGTAAGTTGCATTGGGTTGCACTTACTCAGTTGATTTTTATCAACTTGTTCCATCTGTAAATTGTATTGGGTTGCACTTACTCAGTTGATGTTTATCAACTTGTTCCATTTGTAAGTTGCAATGGGTTGCACTTAATCAGTTGATGTTTATCAACTTGTTCCATTGATTCATGATGAGGATGATGTCCTTGATTTATTTTTCTTGGAATTTGGTGGATCTATCTTATATTTGGAAGGCAATATGTTTTTTTTCTCACTCATAATCCTTAGTTCAAATTATTATTTAGCATATAAAAAAATTTGTTAAGTTTATCTTAATATTGGTTAAAATTATTATCTTCTTAATGGTTCATTGCTTATGATTCATAAGTGTAGAATCAAATCAAATGTTTATTGGTGCTTAAGTCATATGTTTACTCATCCCAAACAAAAAAGGAACAAACTAGATTCTAAATCTTCTCAATTTACTTTTTTTGGGTATGATGGATCTACTAAAGGTTATAGAGTTTATGATCCTATTACTAACAGGGTTCAAATTGCAAGAGATGTTATTGTAGAAAATGAAGTACATGATTGTTCCAAGGTCAAAGTTGATGAATTTAAAGGGGGTATTATTGAACTCATGGAGGACCAACCTCCTATCCTTAACCCTACGCCTAATGCACCTATTTCTATTCCTACTAGTATTAAAAATGATGATGATAATGGTAAGAATATTTCTACTCCTAGTGATAATTTTTTTCGTGATGGTGATAATTTTGTTCATGATGATAATGATATATATTCACTCTTGTTTGCAATATTACTAATGTGATGATGAGTTTCCATTCTTCATATCTTAGATCGTGGGTCATGTAGGTGATGGATTCGCGACCCATTCACTTGTACTAACTCATTAATAGACTATCTATATCCATGTGATTGATGTAATGATGATGCATGTCTCATTAGTTGGCCTTGTTCTGGTTATTTCTGCATTACTATATTTCTTTTGAGATGAGAGGATGGATGATATTTATGTCACTTTGATATTTTAGTGTATCTTGCTGTCATGAGTCGCTCTTGTACTTTTTGATGAAATCTCATACATTTCCTTAAAGATATTTTCTGAGGTAAAAGTTTCAAAGTTACACTAACTTGAATGTTAGATGAAATTTTTATTGTGGATAGTTTCCTTGGTTCGTATTTTATGTTTCTATGTTTCTTTATTTCAGGTGAATCTTCAAGGCCCACTTATGGAATCACTTCCTCTTCACGTGTCCTATAACTTCAAGATGACTATTTCAAGATTTGAATCAAGACAATCAATTCACTTCCTTATACTGAAGACCAAGTTGCATATTTTGTAAAGAGACATTTCATTCTCATTGCAAAAATTTGGGTTTAATTCCCTTGTTGTAAAATCCCCAAGTACAGATTAAAGGGGGGTGTTAGAATTTAATCTTTCCCTGGTGATATATGTAATTAAAGGATAAACCAAGGTATCCTAATTTGTATTTGTCTTCTAGTCCAAGTAGGAGGATGTATGTCTCATTTTTGTAATTCCTTTAATAAGGAAATTAGATATTCCTCCTTAAGAGGATTCCTACACATGGAACACACTAAATGTGAATGTGGCACTCATAGGATATGGGAGTTACATGCAAAATCCTTCACACATCTCTACTTAAAAGATGCTTCTCTCTCACTTCCAAAAGGTTGGTTCTTACAAAGTTGGTTGTCATGGGAATTCTTCTCTCTTCTTCTCTCATTTCCATTCTTTCTCTCACATTATTGTAATGAGCTTCTTGATCAAGCTCTCTTTCCTTCATGGCTTCTTTCCTCATTCATATTATTCACAAGGGGGTTTTTCTTATTTTTCCCCTTTCAAAATCCTTGTGTTCTTGTCTTGGTGTTGGAGCATTTTGGTGATCTTGGTTTTTGAACTATTGAAGGAAAATCCCTCTCTCTCTTAGTATTTGGTAAATCTCTTCCACTGCATACTCTTTTGGATTCTTTCCTTATTTTTTCATTTTACTTATACTTCTAACAAATTGACTACATTCACATTGAGTAGAGGAAATATATTAATTGTCCAAAAACAAGATTACATTGTAATACAACAGAAACAATATAAATAACAGTTAACAGTTTCTGGATTAGATTGTGTTATGAATTTTTAGCATCATAACACAATATAAATAGTCTGTTCAAAAAATATAAATAGTCTGTTCACAATATAAATAGTTTGTTCAAAAAATAAGAAGCCCAACAACCAACACTTGGAGGGAAATAATAAAAGACTATTGGCCTTCAGTTTTAGAATGGTGTGAATGTTTATATTAGCATCTTACTATTCTCAGTCATTGGGTTATCATATCTGGTGTTTGATTCGAACCAGAATTATGTATTTTATCTTTGAGTAAAATCTTCTTTCACATTTTTTAGCAAGTTAATTTTGACCTTTGAATCAATATATGTATGTTTTCAATTATAATTTTTCTCACAATATTTTAATAGTGATGGATAGATGTTAGTTCCTTTTTTGGTTTTTGGTGAAAAGTACACCCATTTATTTGTATTTTCAAAAAATAAAAAAAACTATCTAAAGAAGGGAGTTGTACCTTCAAAACAAAATTTAGAGATGAAACATTGATTGATTTACCAACTATTAATTAATAAATTGAGTCTAATTTGGTAAGACAGAGTCTAGATTCAAATATTTTTAGAAGGACAAAACTTTTAATCAACAACTATACAGATATTTCTAATCCCAGGTTTGTGGTGAATGTGTTTACTAGTATTTAGAAGAGATTTAATGAATCCATGTTTGAATAGTGAATGGGGAAATTTGGTTTGAAACTAATATGGAGATAATCCTTGCTTCACTTAGATGACCATTGACTAAATAGTTTTTAGAAATCAGGAAGTGGTCCATCCTTTCTATAATATTGGTAAAATTGACTTGTCTATTTCTCCATGTAAACAATCCACTATTAGTAATGCAATCAAACACCGTGGCTTCAATAACTAAGATTCTTTTAGACTCATTAATAGTTATATATTTTTAGATTGATGAATAAAAGTAGGATAATAAAAAATGAGAATGTTGGTTTTTTTGCTCTGCTATTTTTTTGCTCTGCTAGGGTTTAGAGTTGCATTTCTATTCTTAGCCCTCCTGTCCTTTCAGACCACATTTCCTACAGGAAAAGCTTTAGTATTTATGGCCCCGACCACCATTAGCCCAACAGTTGATGCTGGTCCTATTTTGGTGATGGATAACAATGGCACCTCAAAGCAAGAGACCTCACAAGTTTGCTCCCAACGTGTTCCACAAGGTATGTCTCAGCCTGATATTGTTTTTCCCATTCATGAGTTTGATGATGCCTGTTCTTGGCTTGAAACACATACTCTTATTGGTTACTTTCTGGGTTGTAACCCTCTTGAAAATATGATTAAGGATTAGGTGGCAAAAGCCTGGAATCCTCATGGAATCTGTCTGGATGGCATTCAGAGTCTCACTAAAGGTTTCTTTTTGTTTTTCTTTTCCAATCTCACTCATGTGGATGCTATTTTTTCCAAAGGACCCTGGAATATTAGGGCTTCCCTTTTAGTTTTCAGTGTTGGTCTTGAGACTTTTCTATCTCTAACAACAAGAAACTAAAATTCCCTGTGTGGGTTGAGTTTCCTGGTCTTCCTCTACCTTGTTGGCCTTTCATGCATGCCATTGCGCAAAAGCAAGGTAGGGTTATTTGTAGTGAGCATGACCATTTTTTTAATCCTTTGCCTCAAAAGAGGCTCTGTATTGAAGTCAACCTCTCTCGAGATCTTACAGAAACTGTTGAGATTCAGGTTGGTGACATCATCTTCTCTCACAAGGTGCTTTACCTCAACCTTCCCAACACTTGTTATAATTATCAATTCATAGAGCATAAGATCAAGGACTTCCCTTTGGTAGTCCCTCGGCCCAAACCTCCTCCTAAGGATTTGTTGGCTAACAGATTTGTTCTCCTTAAATCTTGATGTTTACCTTCTAACTCTATTCCCTTGAAAACAAATCGTTAATCAGCAGTTGGGTAAGCATTTAATTTGCTTCCCTCTGAATTTTACAAAGGTACAACTCCCTTCCAAAGATTTTCAATGAATGGATATTACAATCTAACATATAAGCTTTTAACTAAAAAGCAGGAAAAGATCTCTCAACTGTTCCTGGAAAGATGAGGTAGAGCAAAAGAAACTTGCAGAACTTAAAAAGAAATAGGAAACTATCTTGCAGAGGAACCTTAAACTAACTAGCGAACCAAGCAGTTTAGAATCATTAAATGCTCATCTACAGAAAAAACTGGAATTTAGAAATCTAAAACTAAATGACTGAAATGGAATAATGCATGCATAAGCTCAATATATAACTCTCTCAAAGTAGAATGTATATTTCATCATCTGATTCAAAGATCAAAATAAATTCATGCACGAGTATCCAGGCATAACTGGCTCAAAGTCTAGATATCATCAGTCATTTAAGCTATTGTAAAATAGGAAAGAAATTTTGCTACTATTCTAAATTCTATCTTTTTCCCTCCACTCTATTCTAACCCCTACAAAGTTTTAAGCTCTAGCTTATATAGTTTAACAGTCCGAGAAAGCCTCCCAAAAAACCCGGCTTCTCGGACACAAACAAAGCAAGAAACGGTTACCAGTTATAGCAAAGTTCTCGGAAAAGATTAAAAGTAGGATAAATTAAGAAACTAAAACTGAATCTAGTTTAGCTTTCCTGTGTATCTGCTGACGTGGCCACCTTTACCAGCTTCCACGACCGGAAGACATAGAGCAGTTCCTGAGTAGGTGGGGCATGCAGATTTTTTAACGCGGCTAACTTGGCATGCGTCGCATTCTTCTCCCACCGCATTTTTTGGATTTTCTCCGCCTGTTTCGACAGTTGTCCCCGGTTCAAGATCAGCATAGCCTCAATGTTGGCGGTTCTAGTGAGGTTATGAACCATTGGAGCTTCACTCTCTTTGAAAGCATTCATTACATCAACGAAGGACTTAACCATCGCATCGACACCCTGATTTCCATCTTCCAGTTGTAAGATGCCTGAGGGGTTCACTACTTTGATATCCTTCAAGGTGTCAAAGTGAATTTCCTTCACTTCTTTTTCCATGGTTTGCATCTGAGAAATGGCTGCTTCGAACAATGTGTTCTTCCAGCCAAAGTTTTTCTTTAAGATAAACAACATACACGGGTCAACTAACTTCATGGGATTTTCAGTTAAAAACTATTTTACTCCATAATCTTCAATTTCCTGTACTCGTTTCACAACCTCTGCACAATTTTCCGCCTCGCTTTCCCATATTGGGATCAAAGTCTGAATCTCCCCCAGGAGTATCTTGTCATCCACGTGAGTGCTCATGAACTCCCTTATGAAAGTGCTTCCTTTTGCTATAATACCATTTGTCCATGCCTTTATTACTTCTATCCATGTCCTACCTTGCTGTACCTATTTGACCAACCTTTGATTTTCTGTAGAATTGGGGTCGAATCCTTGATGGGCCTGTGCCAAAGGTAGCGCACCATTTTCAGCCAATGAAGAGAGAAATTCTGCCATGGTTGAGACTATTTGCTTCAATTCACGTTTCTCCCTGCCATCTTTCTGTGACTGTCCTAACATATGATCTGTGGAGAATTTGAAAATGTGATCGCGGGAGTCTCTGTTCAGCACCCCTAACTCCATCTTTGTTATTTTGTAATCCTCGAGCTCAGGATCCTGTGTTTCTCCCATATGCTTTACTATGGCAATTTTGGCAGTAATCTTCCCTTTAGATGGGTCTGTTGTTAACCTCATGTCGCTTTTCATTCTTTTGGCTTTTGGAGTGCGTGCAGCATACCTCATAACAATCTCTTTAACTAGCATAGCCAGCAGTTTGAAACTTTTCCTCTTGTTAACCGATTCAGTGAGCCATGGTGGAACCGCACTAGACATAATTCGGTTATCAGGAGTCTTTATAGGTGTGTCTTTAACCTAAGATAGGTCTTGACAATGTGTGAGAGCTTCCTGAACCTTCCCTTTGTGATCAGGGGTGAATGAGAGGTCTTCATCATTGAGCTCACCGACATCATCCAAATAATCAGGTTCTTCTGAAGCCATCTGATTCTTCTTTTTTGACCTCGTCCTTACCCTTGATCTTGGCACGGTAGGGTGTTTTACTGAGGCTGTCTTCTCCTTCAATGATATTATTTCACCTGCATTTGATAACAAAGGAGAATCATTAGCAAGAACTTGCTTTATACTTTTAATAGGTGACCCAGTATCAAGGCATGTATTTGTAAGGAGTTGAACTCCTTTCTTCCTGGCCGTAATCCAATTCTTAGTTTCTTCAAAAATGTTGCGGGCTCGGAGTCTGATATCACTAGATTCTTTTTTTCCCCAATCGATAATTGGGACACCTACTTTTGAACAGGTGGCGGATGGACGAGGAACCTCTGAACTTCCCTCTTCTATACTTCTGATATCAAACTTCAATTGCAATAGCTTGATCTGAGATACAGTAGTTTGGTTCGATCCCGCTCCCAGATCATTTTCTCATCACCGAGATTTTCCCATAGATCCTCAAGATGATAACTTGGGGAAGGGCATTTACTTAGCCCTAGAGTCTGCCTGGAAAAACCTTTGCTATCAAATCCTGTCCTTGATTCATAAAAGGGCATGTGGAAGTTCAATAAATTGCTCCCCACAACGGATGCATCCAACATACTGTTACAGACTAGATGGCCTAATTTCACTGGGAACAAAGAATTCCACTTGTCTTCCGGGAGAGAAGTTTTAATAACAATAAACAGCTGTCTGCAAACTTCTGCTAGAACAAAACAATCGAAAGCGTACCTAGGCAGCTTCAAGGGTTCCTCTTCGAATCCACCTACCCGAATATATGTGAAGCGGGGAAATTGAATGTAGAAGCTACCAAATACTTTGACCAATTTTTGAGCATTGTCTGAAATCCTCTGATTTGGCTTGCCAGCAAGTTCTTGGTGCAATTTCCCCCAGAACACATCATGTATTGTCCTGTAATCCTCTAAAACTCTATCTTTCTCAACAATGGGCAATACTCATAAATAAACAAGCTTTCATTCCAAGGAAATTTCTGGATAGGAGATAGATTTTGAGTGTAGGCCAAGAAATACATTAGGTATGAGGACATATAAAACCCTTCTTTGGTCATTTGATTTTTCTTGAGTTGATCCCTAAGAGATACGGCTATGATCTCGGCCTAGTCTATGTGCTGTCTTCCTTCTAGAACGATCTCCACAAAATGGAACATCCATTCGTCGAAGTACAGGGCCTGTTCTAAGCCTTTCAATCGGTGGAGGAGGACAACAAGATCATGTACCAGGGGGTTCATGTGATCCTTAGTGAGGGATTTGGGCAACCGCGACCCCCCTTTGTAATTGGTTTTTGTCCATCTTCTTGCTATGTGGCTTCTATTTCTGTCAACATTTTCCCTAAATTGAGCCAGAGACTGGGTGGGGGTGAAATTAACAAGACACTCATTAGGTATTTTGAAAACTACTGCAATGGTTCCACGGTTCATAGGTATTAGGGTTTGACCATCCGCGTTTAAAATACTCTTCAATTTAACATCATATCTGTTGATACATTCCTGTACTAACTCTGGACAAATGGCGGAAGGTGGGAATGCGACTGCTTCTAGTAGACCACTGGCTAAAATTTCTACAACAAACTCTTCATCAACATGAGAAGAGAGTTTTGAAGTTATGGCATCAACCGAAACCCCTAACAAATCCGTGTCTGTTATGACCAGAGCTCTACATTCTAGATTCTTTACATTTCCAAAGAAATGCATAACAGACTTCATATTTGCATAAGAAGATGAAAGTCTACCAGCTCACTGCTCAAAACATTGAATTTTAAGGAACAACCAGAAATGAGGGGCAGAGCTCAAAAAAGCTACCTGTAACATTTGAACTCGACCAGACCACCTTTCCAGCGCCAAGATCCCACAATGCATAATAGGGAAAAATGACTTACCCAGCTCCTTTTTATTTGCCGTTTGAAGCGCGGGATATACAGGTTTATGCGAGCATTAATCGGGCCTTCAATACCAAGTGACGCTAAGAAATAAATGCTTTCAAATCAAGTTGTATCTTCGGGACCTGCCACCTTTTCCAATCATAATTACTTGCCCTCAAACCAAATATTTCCCACTCGTGCAAGTGATTTCCTTAATTTTTGTGCACTGCCTCAGCAAATAGAACCATGCCACATCAATCGGCCTGTCTCGTCAAATATCATGTCATTAAGAATCCCACCTGCATTCCTTTCTGAACTACTTTGAACTACTTTGAACCGGAGTTCAAAGAGGTTCAAAGAGGTTTGACACCTCAAAAAGGGGAAACACCGCGTGTTTTCCTACATTAACGTATGGTTAGCAAAAAAAAAAGACTTGGACCAGTAATGAACTGCTTTGAACTACTTTGAACCGGAGTTCAAAGAGGTTCAAAGAGGTTCAAATGACTTGAAGGCTTTTTTGACCAGCTTATAATAGACCGGAAATGAACCTGATGACGCCAAAGGCTTGGATTTGACAGACACGAACATAAAGGATTTGGGGGGGAACCAACAAGGTAGGAAAAATGAATGAAGTGAGTCTTTGAATATTATAAACACATGAACTTACAAAGTTTGAAAATGGCGACTCTTAACCCCCTAACAGGATTCTATTTTGTGGCTCGTTGATGCTGGTAAAAAGGAGGACACAAAGAAGGATGACTGGGTAACGGTCAGCTGCAAGAACAAGTATCGGCTACAAGAACAAGTAGGTTAAACCTATCACTTTGGCTTCCTCTTCACAACTGCCACCTCCTATAGTGGCTCATGTTGCTTCTCATGCTGAGAACTGTTGTCTACCAAAATTGCACCCTGTTAAGTTCGCAGGAACTTAACCTTTTGGAGAAACATGGAAACATTCCAAGGTTGTGGGTAACCTATGGCTGGAATGAATCTTTGGGTTCTAGGCCGGCTTCCTATATGATGATCACCTGTTTGCTTCTTGAAAGACTAAAAACTGATGGGGAAAAGGGATAGAAGGATTGCATGAAACCTAAATAGCTGAAATGAAACCTAAACTAAGGTGATCCACCAAATTTGACATGAAAACATAACACACACAGGATAAGGCCTTGGGTCAACTAGCTTGAATTGGAGGTAAAACACAAATCTCTTGTATAGGCATACATTAATATTTCATAACAAGGTCATGATTAAACTGTTAAGAGGAAAGACTTCACAATTAACAGATCAAACTAAGACACTAGTTATAACCTGCAAGCAAACATACTGTTCTGCAAGAAGATGCTACAAAGAGACATGATTAAAAGGAAATAAAATCATTCACAATTAACCCATCAACCATCTACAACACATACAAACAAGCAGAAAAGAGACAAGGCTGACACAATTCAATAAATTGATTCCAAGAATTCAAACTCTGCATATTATTTCTCACAATGAGTTGCAGACTTATGCACAAAAATACAGCAAGGATAGAAAAAATGTCACAAAGCATGCCTTCCTGCATAATCAGAACTTCCTACAAATTACAACTCTTAGGCTATATATTGGTTTTTTGACCATCTTGGAATCCCTTCAGGATGCAACAAGCTTCGGATGGTCCTAGAAAAACCTAACCCTAAAGTTACAAGAGAGACAAAAGAAAGAGAGAGAAGAGGCGGTAAAATGACCAAGTCAAACAGATATTAACAGATATTTCTTGTTTTTCTCCTGATCTGGCGACTGCAATCAGATTTGTAGATGGTAGTTGATAGTATTTATGTTGAATCTGGATAGTTGTGCTTGTCTACTTACCTACACTCTCCTTTTACAATAACTATCCCTTTTGTCTTAAATAGTGCAGTGCCAAGTGTTCACCTTATTCATCATCCAAGACCTTCTCTTCTACTACAGGCTTCTTTTTCTTGGGTGTAGTCATCACTTCCCAAGCTTTCACTTCATTTTCTGAGACTTCTTGAAGTTCTGAGAACTCTGCACTTGCACCTTTGTCTATCCCATCCATGGCTCAGCTAATACTTGCATCACCTTGAATCTCATTTTCTCTTACCGATATTGAAACAAATCTATTTCAGATATCAGCAGACTATTCTGTGCATAATTTCCTTCTCATTTGCTTTGAAAATCACTTTCCCAACTCGACTGTCCTACTTTTCATCTTCTACGAGTGAGCGATGAGTTTTCCTTTAATCCTCCTTTCATGTCTGTCACACACTCATAGTACTTTCTGCTCTGCCTTTGCCCTCTGCGCGAGTGAGTGATGCTCTTCTTTTAACATCAGTTGCAAGCTCGTGAGCTGTTTTACTTTTAGCACCTGAGTCTCAGTGACTGAGCGCCAATGCATTTTACTTTTCATTTATTTCTTTATCACACAGTCGCTGGTGGTTTAAAATAACCTTTGGATTTGTGCGACTGAGTGACATCCCTTTTCTTACTGCATATTCTACTCGGTCGCACACTCGCCCAGCCTTTTATTCTATTTCCATCTTGTGCGCGAGTGGGCGACGACATCCGCTTTCTACTCGGTCGCAAACTCGCAAGCCCAAAAACCTTACTTCATCATTGACCGCGAGGGCGTGACAATGCAGCTCTTTCCCTCAGTCGCTCACTCGCGAGCCGTTTTCCTTTTATCTTCTTTGATCAGCGAGTGAGCGATGAGTCTCCTCCTTTGACTCGTCGCATACTCGCGAGCTGATCTCCCTTTTTCCTTTTTTAACTAGCGACTGAGTGATGTCTTATGTTCTTTGCTTATCACATACTCGTGAGCTCTTTTCTGATCACCTAAAAACATCAGCGGGTGAGAAATGGCCTTGAACAGTGTCTATGGTCGCTCGATCGCAGACCTTTATTCTAACCCCTAGTTTCATCTCAAGACATGGCGAAAATACAGACTTTTTACCTTTGGCTGACCTGAGTTACTTCTGGCGATCACGCGACACAACTGAAATCAAAGTCGCACACAGTTAAGAGTAACTCATCATTCTTTCTGAGACCTTGCGACTAACTGTCTTGTTTAATTGTTATGGTGATCTCCTTGTCGCTGAATGTTTAATTTCTGTTCCAAGACTACGCGACAATGCCTAGTCACCCAGTCGCTGGATATAAGTTCTGAGCATTTAACTTTACCATAAAAGGTCCTCTGTGCACCTTTTCTGCTTCTAATGACTTCGCAACAGACCTTAATCGCCAAGTCGGGAGAACCTCATCCTTAGGGCACTTTTCTTCTCAGACTTCACGACCACCGTTGGATCTTCTGATCTTTCATCTGATGGCTATCGTTTAATCACTAGATGTTCATGCATACCCTTAAATCTTTCTCAGACATCACGACTGAAGGCAAAGTACCTTAGTCTCGTTGTCGCTGAATCCATTTTTTCCTTTCAGCGACTAGGCGACAACCCTTTATCTTCCATCCACCTTATGACACATGTCGCACAGTCATTGGTCCACTTACTACATACTAGAGAGCTGAGTCATCATCCTTTTCTAGCGACATCCCGACTGAGCATTACTGCAAACCACAGATGGTTAGTCGCGAAGTCTCGATCAAAATCACTTAACTGCCGTTCCATTACGAGACTACGCGACTGAAGGCATGACTGAACTGTTAACTGTGGAATCATCTGGCGATAATGCGACAAAGGCAATTGTGAAGTCTGAGAACATTTTCTTAACTGTCAAGATTTCCTCACGATCACCCAACTGAGCAGTGGGTCCCATCTTGCATAGAGTCTTATGACATGGTTATCCTGCGACTACCCGACTAAAAGGAATCGCTAAGTCTCAGAAAGCCAAAGGAATATTCTGATTCATTACGAGACCACACGACATAAGGGAAATGTAAAGTCGGGAAGACATAAGGAATATTCGCTCGGGGTAACGCGACAAGGTGACCTAAATTAAAACACATGCCCTAAGTGAAAGGAAAAAGCAACAACAAAATAGAATGTGCCATGACTTAGGGTTTTCAGGGTTTTGCGAATTGAGCAAGGTTTAGACTTGAAGACCTGAAAACATGGCAGAAATAAAGCCATACTGAACAAGAAGTAGCTGATTTGAGAACACCATTAATAACTGAGATGCACCCTTCAATTCATCTGAAAAACATAACCAGCTCCACCTGGTTGAGCTGGGAAATAAAATGGATAACAAGAACATTTCAAACCCTGGCCAAAAGGGGAAGGAGACTTTAGATACTTGTGGTAACCCTCTTTGGGTTCGCACACCTCAGGCAGCTTTTGTGATTTTCACTCCTCCCATTTTCTACCACTCTTGCAGCCCTGAAGGGTGTGCTGAGGCCGCATAGGAGGGCATGCCAAAAAAATGCAGAAATATTTCCATGGAGTCTCCTGGGAATAATTTTTCATATTTTTCATATAGTTTTGCATCCCTTGGGGAAGGTGATGGTATGGACGACACTTTTTTCTCATGAAGTACATCTCATGGAATGTTAGGGGTCTGACAGACCTACCTAGAAAGTATTCTGTCAGGGATGTTCATAGTTGTGTTAATCATGTGGATGTGTTATGCCTCCAGGAAGTTAAATTTTTTAGTTTTTTTCTTGATGCTTCCTGCAAAGTTATTTGGCCTAAGAGCCTTGCTCTTTGTTCTCAGCACAAAGCTGGTCGAGGTGGATTTGTTACTCTCCTTTTTCCTCATCGACATTAATTCTTAATCAACCATGGTTTAGATCCCATGCAATGATCTGTTTGGGTCACTTTCATTATCGAGAATTATTCTTTTGGCATAGTTAAGTTTTATGCTCCCAATGATACTGTTGAGAGATCTCATCTTTAGCATTGGCTTGTGGATTCTCTGCCACCTACAACCTGGCTTTTTTGTGGTGACTTTAATATGGTTGAGGTGGCTTCTGAAAAAAATGACATTTTGCCTTTTCAATGGACAGTTAGTGAACGGGAAGCCTGGTACTACATGTGTAATAAATTGGGCCTTTTTGATCCCAATCTTGGCCACCATCGAATCGATCGCGTTTAGCACATGTGGTCTAATTTTAGATCTTCTTCTAACAAAATTCATAAATGGCTTAATCATGCCATGATTATGGCACAGTGTTTTTTCTCTTTTTCTGAAAAACAAGCCTTGCTGGTTACTCCTCTTGTTGATGTGACCTTGTCAGATCACTTCCCCATTCAATTCAATATTGTATGGTAGATAGCTAAGACACAAACTCCCACCACTTGGTTCTTTTTTAATACTTTCATTCTTAATCATGCATCCATGGTGGCCCACATTCATCAGGTTTGGAACCTTGAGCCTCAACCATCACAATCGTCTGGCTGGATTCAATGGTGGAATGATGCCATCCAGTGTATGGCATGCTTTCTATGCATTTATGGTAGACAACTTTCCATCTACTACTGTCAATCCTATGATGCTAACACCAAAGCTCTCTGTGTTTCCTCAGAGGCCTTAGCTCTTGATCCATTCAATCAGAGCTTGCAACTTCACCTTGCCTAATTGCGTCAACAAAAATAAGTTGCAGACAACTATGCTTCCAGAGGTGCTCAAATCAAAGCTCGATTGCATTGGTTAAAGGTCAGAGATCAGGCCTCTAAAGATTTTTTTGTAGCTCTCCGTGCCCGTCACACTAATGTGGGCATAACCAGGATCAAAGAAGATCAATCCCTCCTCACAGAGATTCCTGATATTCTGCAAGCCTTTGTTCGTCATTATGAACAAGTTTTTTCCAGCTAGGGATCTTCTCCTACAAGCAATCAAGCTCTTACAGATTTCATAGCTGTTGTGCCCCAATGTGTTTCACCAACACAACGTGCTTTCTGTGATCAACTTCTTACCTTGCAGGATCTCTGAGAAGCTATCTTTGCCATCATTGATGATAAGGCTCCAGGTTGTGATGGGTTTCCCTGTGAAAATTATAAAATTCTCTGGGATGCCATAGGTCTTGATTTACACTAGGTCTACCTTGAAGCATATCACTCCCAGTATTTGGGAGACATTATCAATAAAGGTAATGCTAAATTCATCCCCAAAGCTGGGGATCATGAGGATATTTGCAACTAGCAGCCTATTACCTTGCTCAATGTCTCATTTAAGATCATCACTAAGGCTCTAGCTCTCAAGATCCGTCACATCCTTCCCCAAATTGTTCGGCCAGGGAAAACTAGATTTATTAAGTCAAGATATATTCTAGATAATATCATTGCAATTTGGGAAGGTATGGAATGGGCTCGTAAGTCACAACACAAAGCCCTTTTTATTAAGATTTATTTTCCTAAAGCTTATGATCATATTGAATGGCCTTTTATTCTTGCTATGCTTCATGCTCTGGGTTTTGGCCCTAGATTTCTTCAATATGTGCAAATTCTTTTCAGGGATGCCTTTGCTTGCATCACCATTAATGGCAGAAAATCTTCTACCTTTGGGATTTTCAGTTCCATTCGACAAGGATGTCCTCTTGCTCTTTCCTTATATGTTCTAGCTGCTGAGGGCTTTGGCTATTTGTTAGCTCAGTTTATTTCTCTGGGCCATGTTCATGGGATTAGTTTACCCAATACCACTTAGCATTTGGTTAACGACCATTTTGCCGATGATTCTTTTCTCACTCTTGTAGAGGATGAAGAAAATATCAAGGCAACCTTGTTGTGTTTAGACACTTCCTGTCTAGCCTCAGGCTTGGCCATTCAGTGGCATAAAACCTTGTGCTACAGGCAGTCTTCCCTTCCTGACCCACCTTGGTTTTCTTAGTTTGGTTGGTCCAGGATTCAGCATGGGGAAATTTTTTGTTTCCTTGGTATACCTTTTTCTTTTCAATCTGCTTCTACTGAATTATGGAATGTTGTGCTAGCTAAAATTGAAAACAAACTTACCTATTGGATTACCAATCCGCTCTCGCTCACTAAAAATTTCAGATTTTCTCTAATGTTTTTGCTGCTACTTATTTTTATTGTTATTCCTATTGGGCTCCTTCAAAGGCCTCCTACAAGAAGCTCGAGAAATTGTTGAGGGATTTTCTTTGGGCCTCTGGTGCTAATCACCATGGCTTTCACAGAGTTGCTTTGGAATTTTGTTGTCTCCCCAAGGACTCTAGCGAGCTTGGATCACTTGATACTCAAAAGTAGGGCCTGGCCCTCTATGCAAAATGGATCATGTGTTGTCTCACAGGTAATGAGGCCTGGAAAGTTTTTCTTCACCATTACATTTCTTCAAGGTATCCTTTGCACAAACTGGCATGGAAAGGGATTGGCTTTCAAACCCTCCTAGCTATGAAGCACCTTGTTCAAATCCAAAGTATATTTTTTGCCAAAAGTATTTGGAGAGCTTGGGAAGCTGTCAAACCTTGGCTTTGCTGGGTCGACAATGGATTTTGGGATGGGATTTCTTTCAACCAGAAAAATATTTGGTGGTCCTTGCTTTTTGTGCAACAAGAGTTTCCTTTGGCCAAAATCCAAGGGATTAGTTCTCTTTGTGTTCACAAATGAGGCATTCAAACACCCAAGGATTTGTTTTCCAGAGCCACCATGAGTCTTCACTCTTGGGATGATCTCCAGATTCAGTTTTGTCTCACTTGCCTAGACCGTCAGACCTTTGACTTGCTTGTCTCTGCTATCATCTACTACACAAACTTAGAATTTTGTCAGTTAAACCTTGGTGGAAAGATTGGAAATGGTACCCTAATATTCCATTTACCAACTACAAACCCAAACTTGGATACTCTTGGCTTGTGCCTCATTTCCCTATGGTTGATTCTCTCAACCATCGTTGGCATCTTTCTTCTTCCCAAAAGACTTGGAGCTATTGTTTCTGCACTATTTGGGATGCTATCACTGAACCCAAAATTGCTCATTTTTCTTGGTGTTTGCTCTACCAAGGTCTACCCTTAGGATCTTAACTTCGACACTTAGATGTGCCTGATCCTAATTGCCCATTTTGTGGGCATCCTAAAACCATTATGCATATTTTTTGGTTCTGTTATCGGGCCCATAACTACTGGATATGGATTCATAGTTTCTTTATTCCATTTTGGCTTGAGCCTTTCTCTTGGCATATGGCTCTGCTTGGTGGCTCTCCCAGAATGCCTTCCCAATATACCCAGATTTGGCATACTTTCAGGATGGAGATTTTTTTTTCCTGATGGAAAGACCGTAATGCTGTTATTTTTACTCACATATTTCTGGATATCAATGTTTCTCTCTATGCTAAGGCATGTTTATATAATAATGTCATGATGAAGATTCAAGTACAATCTAAAAAGGTGGCCTTTGAGGTCGCCCACTTGTAGGAGCTGCTACAACATTGGGGTAATTCCCCATGTACTATTACTCAAGTGCCGCCAAATTCTCTCTCTGCTGACCATACGCCACCTTGGGGCTAGCATCATAGCAGGAGTGCCTCAGCGAGGTGATCCATAACACTGCACTGTTGTCACCGCCACTCTACCTCTCCTCCTGATAGGAGGGCCTTGGTTGTTGGCTAGCCTCTGGTGCTTGCCTCTACTACTGCTCAGCCATCGGCCACTACTTGTGTGTGGCCTCTCGCGCCTTCTGATAAAATCCCCCACCTGGCTCTTCCAATTTCTCCCAGGCAGGAGGAAGGAGAAATGAAAAAGCAAGAAATTGATGATGGGTGGTTGCTTCCTGACCAGACCCCTAGGCCCAATGTTTGGGGCAATCCAAATGATAATGATCCTCTACCCTCTTTGGCTACTGCTCTTGTAGCTTGAGGGCTTCTCTTATATGTTTTTTTATAAATAGTTCTTTAATTCTGGCGTGATGCCGAGTGACTCTTCGCAGGGTGATTTTTCATCCCCCAAGCTTTTTTTGTGAATACTGTACTTTTTTATAATTATTAATAGTAAAGGCCTCTATTCATAAAAAAAAATAGTTTTATTAATCCTTGTGAAACCCCCACTTTTTTCACTCAGGTCCAAGATTGCATTGAAGCCACCACCAATTATGAAGCGTTGATAATTCAATCTTTGATGTTTGTTATAATACATTTCCACGTGGCTTATTTATCCTCAGTTTGATAAGTCCATAAGCATTAAACAATAGATACTTGGCATGCCATCTAGTATTGTTAGAGTTTGATATACATCACTGAAACATTACATGTTTTTCAAAGAATTCTCTATCCACCCACCTATTCGTTCATCACTTGGAACAAACCCGACCATAACTTATAATAGTTTGTAATCTTGATTGCTTCTTCAATGTGTAATTTGGTTTCCTCCAGTGGCACAACATCTATTTTCATATTTTCCAAGCGATGTTTCAATTATGTTATAATATATATTTCAATCAAATAAACAACTTAAAAAAATACTAAAATGTAAAGATACAAAGAGTGGCATACTTTGTAAATTGCTGAGACTAGACTTATAGATGAAGATCTAAAATTTATTTTCCTCCTCACAACCCAAGTGAATCTTTTGAGATCGCAAAAGGAATAATGACAATAAAAAATAGTACAAAATAATATCAAGGAAGGAATTGAGTGAGAAAACTAGAATGCACATCTTTTTACTAGTCACGTGGTTTAAATATACTTTAACATTTAAACTTGCCTTGACTTAAAATTTATCCTTAGTACTTTACATTCATGGATAGTTACACCTCTAATGTAATTTTTATATTGTTATATATTCTTATTATTGTATTATTATATTTCTATTCAAATCTTCACCAAAGAAAAAAGCTAATTATTTTATCATATCATTATTTTTTTATTTTATATCCTTTCTTATTCTTAGAAAAAGATGTCTTTCATATAGGACACTTGCAATCTCCCATAATGTGATAGCATCTGGAGGATAAGAGGTTCAAGGGATTTGTCCATAGGAAACTAAAGATAAATAAAATACAAAAAAATTTAACATCACAAAATTAATTATTTTAAAATATAAATCTATGCATGTATCATTGTATAATTTAATTAGGTACATAATGTTGTTGAATCTTTTCATATTTTTGAAACAATTATAATTTTTACAACAATTGATGCCCACTTTATCTTAAGTCCTTACATTTGTACTCATTGAAACACAATGTTGTTCGCATGGAAAATCATAATTTGTAACTATTTTAGTACATAATGATAAAACCTAAATTTTTGAGAAAGAGGTTAAAGCTTCAATTTTTATCTAAGATAAAACATTTTAATTGATTAGTTTTAGTATTTTTATCTATTAAAGAAGTAAATAGTTAAAAGATTATAACTTACAACTAATTGAAAATACACAAACTTACTTTTGTGAGAGTAATTGAGGCAGGTTGCTTCCTGATTTTGTGTATGGGAGGCATTATCTTTCAGTTTTACCAATATTGACTGTGGCTTTATTTAACACTAAGTCTTGTGAGTTGTGTATAATGAGACTATAACAAGGGACAAATCTTATCAGATTGATTTTAATTTATCCATGAATAAATAATTTAACTCAAAACTTCTAAATTAATAATCTTTATAATATCTTGGTTCAAAGGGCACTGGTAAGAAAGAGCCAGGTGAAAAAAACCTCCAGTCTTGCCCAAATGAATGAGATCCTAACTAAAGAACTAACTTCTTTGAATTAAATAGTTCAGGAGAAGAGAAACATATATCATATACTCAAGATAGTATTTAATATTAACCAACCCACCACCCATACAAAATTATCAACAAAAAAAGACAAGACCCCCATTACCAAAGTTGAATCAGAGACATGCAATAACCCAGGACCTAAACCATCCAGATCAGAGCACCCCAACTAGACAAAAATCAAAAGGATGTCAATGCCCACTGACAATCTATTTGTAAAAGAATGATATGCACTGCTAGGCAGAAATCCAATACAAATTATGAGACAAGGGGCTCCAATAGATTAGGATGATGACGTCAATATCCCCCATCCTACAAGAAAATCTCACAATAGGAAAAACAATGATAAAATCTAATACATAAGATCAACTCCTTGAAATAATCCATAAATAGTATAAAATAAACATTCAGCCATAACAGAATGTTGAGCTCCCCAACCTGCAAAGGAAAACTCACAACAAAAAAACAACAACTTGTACACAAGGATTAGTCAGCAATAAAATGAGGCACTTATTTTACTCACTTTCGGATAACAACACGTGAGCAACAATAATTGTAATATTTCAGCATGATTCCAATATATTACAACACTTTGATAAAAAATAGATCAAACCAAGCCTCAATTTAAACTGAAGCACATTAAGTAACAACAACAGTTCTTCCCCCAGACATACGCATGATCATCCATGAGTACCAGTCATCCGTTTTATATTATTCAAATAAATAAAATCAGTAAAAAAGATTTCTCATTTTAATTATTAACATTCAAATTATTAAAACAATTAAAAATAGATTTTTCTCTAAAGATGGTTTCAATGTGTCAAATTCTAATATTTATTGCAATGTATAAAGATTTGCCAAAAACAATTAAGACAAATAAATTTATCCCTATTTAAATAATATTTTCCCAGGGCTTTCAAATTCTTTCATTCTCTCATTTCATGCAAGTTGCTAGGGAGAAAGAAAAATTCAAATATATCTTTCCTCCATGCATCATCTACCATTATCCTCAAATTTATATGGGGCAACAAAGAGTTACTAATGGTAACAAATCCATGTCAGCAGTGCCTTCTAACAAGGAAATTTGGAATGCGGTTTTTTCCTTTGAGGGGGAAAAGATCCCTGGTCTTGACGGGTTTCCGATGTTCTTTTTTCAGAAGTTCTGGTCCATTGTAGAAAAAGACATATGTGGGGCTGTCAAAGAATTTTTTTGCTCCAAGAATCTTCTGAAAGAGTTAAATGCTACTTTTGTTGTCCTCATTCTGAAAGTTCATGGGGCTAAATCTCTGGATAAATTCAGACCTATTAGTCTCTGCAATTCCTTTTATAAAATTATTTTGAAAGTACTTACCACTAGAATGCTGGCAATTCTTCCCATGATCATCTCTCCCTAGCAAAATGGTTTTGTCTTGGTAGAAATATTCTTGATTCTATTATAGCGGTTCATGAAAACATTCATTCACTAGTTATGGCTAAAAGATAGGGATTCTTTTTGAAACTTGATCTTTCCAAGGCTTATGATAGGGTGGATTGGGGTTTTTTGTAGGAGGTTCTTAAGGCCTTTGGTTTTGGTGATAAGGTGATTTAACTTTGCAACCATCTCTTTGGATCTGTGTCTTCAGCTGTGCTGGTTAATGGCTCTCCTTCACATTTTTTTAAATCCTGGAGAGGGCTAAGGAAAGTGTATCTTATTTCTCCTATTATTTTCACTAGTCTAGCGCAGGGATTGGGCAGGTTTATTAACAAGTTTATGGAGGAAGGGAAAATTTAGGGACTAAGATCTACTTCTAATGATTTTATTTTCTCTCATGAGCAGTTTGTGGATGATACCTTAACCATGGGGGAAGCCTCAATCAAAGAAGCTAAATCCATGAAACTAGTCCTCAATACCTACAAGATTGCCACTGGTCAAAAAATCAACTGGGCCAAAAGTTCTATGTTCTTCATTAATACTTAGGAGGAGAGGCAAGCTAAAATTGATAAAATCATTGGATGTGGTAAAGCAAATTTCCCTTCTACTTACCTTGGTCTTCCTCTTGGTCTCAAACCTCCAGACTCTTTCTAGAATCACTTGCTAGATAGATTCAATAAGAATCTTTCTTGATGGAAAGGGGCTTTGCTCAGTCATGCAGGAAATATACTCTTACTGAAATCCTCTTTGAAAATCTTTCCCATTTATGCCCTTAGTTTGTTCAGAATCCCTTCTAAGTTTGCTTAAGCTATCAAGAAAATCCAAAAGCATTTTCTTTGGTCGAGAGTTGAGGAGAGGAAATGCGTTCCCCTCCTTGCATGGGATAAAGTTTGTAAGAAAAAAAGTCTGGGAGCGTTGGGCATCAGACCTATTAAGGTTATTAATAAGTCTCTTTTGGCTAAGAAGATTTGGTGGGTCTTAGGAGAAGACAGGGAGTGGAGTCAAATTTGGAATAGGAAATTTCTCAGAGAAACACTAATTTCATATAGGGTAGAAATCATTATATTAGACCAGTAGTAGTGTGATGGAGGCTTGTGGCTATATTCAGTAGATAACTTTGTGTTTGTAGAGCCTGAAGGAGTTCGGAGAGTTGGCTGGAGTAATCTAGGAACTTCTCCCTCAACGGTTTCTCTGTAGGATTCTAGGTAGGATCTATCCTGGAAGAAGATACTTCACATGTGTTTCTATGCTTTGTCTGTGTATATTATTACTTCTCTATATTAGAGTAAACTTTTGGAAGTAGTTTTTCTATGCTGTGTTTCATTATATGTCTGAGTATTTTGGATAAGAACAATTCTTAAAAGAAAGATGGTAGATGTTTATGTTGAGTGAATTATTCTTTCTGTATGAACTTTTATCACATGGTATGTTGTTTAAAGAATCTGGTCTATCCATGTTAATATCCCTTTTTATGTATTTCAGTGTTATTAGAAGCCTTTAGGAACCTTTAGGCATGAGTAAGATTAACTCATTGGTTAGCTACGTGTTTTCTATTTACAGTCTTTTATACCTTATATCCGATATTGGTGAATGGGATAGATTATATTTGAGGGAAGGATTGGTTTTAGGGGTGTTTTAGAAGGAAAAAAATGAGATCTCAATTGAGTCTTCCTCCATTTTTGCTTCCCAAGCACTCATCATGCCTAGTTTTTCCCGCAAAGTCAATCTACAACTCACTGTCTCTACTAAACACAATATTCTCCCAACTGTGTAGTTCTGGGATCCAAATGCATAGAGCACATGACCAACTACTCAGGAGGTAGGCCCAAGTTCACATGAGATCACCAATTACACAACTTAGGACCTCCAACTACACATCATCAGGCCCAACTGCGTAGGAGCATGATTGACTGCACATGACTTCACTAGACTTAGTTTTTTAGGGTTTTTGGAAGATTTAGGGTCCTGTGTTGACCCAAGGCTAACCCTATGTGATGTTTAATCTCTTGGATCACTTATTTCTTAGGTTTTATTGTGTATGGTTCATTTTGAGGTCTATTTAAGCATTTTGAATGCCAGATTAGGGTTTACAATTTTATGATAGACTAGGGACAATCAGTGATCTCCTAAACCCAATCCAATGATACTGTGATATTATAATTTATGTTTTGGTGAGGTTCTTAATGTAATTATACTATTGTGAATCCATTCGATGCATTTTGATTCAATTTGGATGTGTTTCAATCCACTTGAGTACCTAATTGTAGTTTAGGGTTGTTTGGAGGATTTGGAACAACTAGTGGTTTCCTAAACTCAATTATTTGATGTTGTGACATTGTTATGCCTTCCAATATAATATGATGGGGATTCCTTATGTTATTTTGATACTTGTTAGGGTAGGGAACCTAAGGACACTAGGTGAGTGGCTCTTAGTGAGGGGTCAGGGCCCTAAGTAGCTAGTACAAGGATAACCTACTGATGAGTTATTTAATTATGTAATAATATAAATAAATGAATTGGGAATGGGGAAATACACATAAATCAAGATTAATTTGAGCTTCGCCCATGCTGATAGTGCTAGTTTAGAATAGGGATGGGAGTGGGATAAGGTGCCTTTATGATGGCTCAATCAAACAACCTTGTCCTCATGAAAGGTGTTCAAATTCGCATGTGCCTACTTGGGGGTCGGGGCCAAGATTGGCTAGTACCAGGATAACCCAAGGGGTGAGGGATATGCAATGACACTCACCTAGCATGTAGGTTAGAGTTTCTACCAATGTTGGTAATGTTTTGGGTGGTTCTTATGGTCTTCTTGTGCTTTTATTTGTCTTATATTTTGGGAAGGGCTATCATCACCTTAGGAATATCCTAGTTGTTACCCTCTTGCGTGGAACTTGGTTTATATCTCCTAGGATAGGGGAGTGGAATATTTTTTGATCCACATTGTTGGTGGGTTAATTTTTATTATATCAAGGTACTATTCATGGTCGGATGGATGTTCCTAGCTCCTGTTCCTTCCAGATTTGTAGTTTTGAAGACTTCTTATTGTATATGTAAAGATGTACTTATGCATGTGCATTCTTATAATAGTAAGCTATTTTAAGGAAATAATTGAATCTGATGATATTATGTATATCAATATAATTCAAAACAATGTTTAAGGGAATGGGTAGATCTAGGTAAAAGGAAAGGGAAAATATTGTATGTTATCAATATGAAAAGATATTTGTTTAGGGTATTTATTCTTGTATCTTCTATTACTTTGTGTTTCCCAACAAAAGAACTTAGAATTAGTATGAAATGATGTAATTATGAATGAATGCATTGTGCCTTGATATAAGGTTCATGGAAAAATTATTATGAAATGATGAATCAACGGAATAAGATAGCTAAAGAATTCAACATTGGGTTATGTTTACTATGTACCTAAAATGTGTATGGAATATTAAAATACATAGGGTATTGCATATCTAATTAATATTAGTCTCTCACATGAATGCTTAAATGAAAAGTGATATAAAATATAATGTATGAATGAATAGTATAAATAATGACAAAAATTTACGTAAAGGATAACTCACATAGATGCATGTTAAAATATTAGGAATGATGGTAAGATTATCCCTAAAACTTAATGTTAGAAGTAAAGGAATGATTTAGTAATCTTAAACTAATCAATCATTTCCTTAATGGGTAACTCATAATATATAAATGAATCGATTAGATTATGTTTCTTGAATAGCAGTGTTAGGAAACCTGTGAGGACTTAATTTAGTTTGTAATATTTCATTGGAAAAAAATATATTCACATCTCTTATTAATTAGTTGGCTTTCCTTCTTGGGTTCCTTGGCGGGGCATGACATATTTTATTTGGAATTGTGTCCAATTCTCTAAAGATCTGGCCCCTTCAGGAAGAATATGGAAACTGGGTGATGGAAAGAAGATAAGATTTTGAGAAGATAGATGGTTTCTAGATTTTCCCCTAGCTGAACATTCCTCCTTCATGGTGTGGAAAGACCAATGCTACATTTCCTTCAGACTTTGGGTGTCTAATTACTAGAAGGACTCTGAATGGGTCTCTCTCTCTCTAGGGTGGCAACCGCTTTATAGAATATTGATATCCTTTTATCTTTGATGGCTATATCTACTAATTCAAAGGATTCCTTGGTATAGGGTGACAAACTGAGTGGAAATTTCTCTGTGGCTTCTTCCATTTCTTTGCATCCCACTAAGGGGCAGTGAACTTTTTGTGCTAAATCCTGGTTGAAAAAATGTATTCCAAAAGTTAATATTTTTTACTGGCTGGCCCTTCAAAACAAAGTTATAACCTTGGAAAACCTTCAAAGAAGGGGATTCTCTTTCCCTAATAGATGGTGTCTTTGTTGTAGGAATGTTGAATAGGTGCTTCACTTTTTAATCCATTGTGATTTCTCCCATCAAGTTTGGGCTCTGTTTCTGAACAAATGGGATACTTGCTCAATTTTTCCAAACTCTTTGGAAGATTTATTTTCTCAATGGAAGTGCCCAAGTTCTAATAAAAACACCATTGAGCTTTGGAATCTCTTTGTTCCTTATATCTTCTAGCACATTTGGAAGGAAAGAAACAACATAATTTTCAGAGATAAATCTTCTTCCCAATGTATGATTGCTGACAAAATAAACAGAGGGATTGTTGAATCTCTCAATTATTCTGAGTTAAACAACCAAAGGGCTCAATTGGACTTTGACCAAAGATGGAAGATATCTCTTCACCCTCAGAAAAATCTTAACCCTAGGGAAGGGTTTTTCTAGTTATCCCCACCACCTGGATGGATCAAGGTTAAATCTGATGGGGGTTCCAAAGGAAATCCAGGGAAGGCTAGTTTTGGGGGAATTGTTATGAATTCTATTGGTTGCTACCTGGCGGTGGTGGCTAGCCCTTTGGGCAAGCAATCTACTCATTATGAAGAAGCTATGGGGGCTTGGAAAGATCTAACTATTGCCAAAGATTTGAAATGCAAAAAATTATGGCTAGAAGGGGATTCAATGAATATTATAAAGTGTCTTGATGGATCAAATAAACTATTGTGGTCTATAAAATCAATGATTACACAATTTCATGGCATCATCAAGTCCTTTAAGAGTGTGATCATTAAGCACACTTACTATGAAATTAATGCTTTGGCAGATAGGCTGGATTATTATGGTGTTAATTGCAATAAAATCATTTCTTGGGAAGGGGAAATCTTAATGCCCCAAGATATATCTTTTGTCATGCGATATGAAAGGACTATGACAAAAGTTGGCAATATCCTCAATAATTACGATGATGAAAACTTGTCACTTTTACCCTAATTATGGCATGGGCATGTTCTTTTGTGGAGGTGGAGTTCATTTATATAATGTTAGTTCTCACACTTTGTGGGTGTTTTGCATTGTGATTAATTTGTGTTTCTTGTTATCTCAAAGCTATCTGTTTGAGGTTGCTACTATGAATGATAATTCTAAGAGGATGGGAGGTGATCTTCACAGGGAGGAACTAGATGATTATAGTAAATGGGTTGAGGAACCAAAAGTATTGAAGAAGTTGTCAAAAGGAAAGATTATGCCTTTCATGGAGTGCCAAAAAGGGTATGATAAGGTTAGAGAAAAGATGGTTGTTCAGAAAATCTCTGAGCATTGCGAGATAGGCCAGTTTTCCTTATATGGGTGCAGGTTTAAGCATACATCTGAGCTCATTGCTACTATAATAGGCATACCGCATGTTGGGTTAAGCTTTTACCACAATAGAAAGATCTCAGATGGGGCTATGAAAACCTTTCCAAGGGATGATAATGAATGTAAGATGATGGGCAAGTCTGTTTTAGGGTATTATGACACAGAAAAGATTAGATCTATGGAAGTATGTTCTCACTGTCATCATGGAGTATGCTATGATTTATGGGAGGTTTATCAGAGATCACACCTACCACCTTGTTCTCCTAAACCACTTCAGGCACAAAAAGAGGGTCTCATTGCCTTACTACTTGTGTTTCTCATTGATGGATAGCCTCAACAAAAATATGAACAAGGTTAGCTCCTTGGTTCTTCACAATCGTCTCAATTTACTTATCCATGAGCACTCTAAGATTTTGGCGATGAATGAAAATATGAAGTTTCTCTTATCGCCGATGAAGGGGAAATGTAAGTTTCCTAGTGGGGAAAGGGAAATTTTGGGTCATCAGGTGACCTAATGCTGACAAAAAATGTGAAAATTGGTAAGGAATTTGAAAAGGATGAGGATACGGGTATGGATACTATTGAGGAAGACGATGAAAGTGGGGATGATGATGGAAAAAGGGCTGAAGAGGAAAAGGAAGAGGCCTCAGAATAGGAAAAGGGAGAGGGGTATGAGGAAGAGCAGGATGAGAGGGATGAAGATGAGGGACATGATATGGAGATTAATGAGGTCATAGAGCAAGAAATTGATATCCAAGTGAATCTAGGTTGTGATAAGATGGAGGATGATCAAAAAAGGGCATTCAGTGTCGAGCCTGGGTCACCAAATCCCTTTAAAGAATCAGAGAGAAAAGAATTTGGAGATAATTGAGGCTAAGGATTCTCCATCTCCTATGGCTGCTAGCATTTTGGGTGAAGGGTATCACACTGTTAATCTAGTTAACTATGATGAATCCATGGAACAAAACAACCAGTCATCATGAAAGTGATCCCTTTCCTCAACAAATTTGAATTCTAAAAATCCTTACACCTTTGATGATTCTAAATTCTAGATAGCTTTCTCTGTGTCAAAAAATTCTCTAAAGTATGATAGATGGGTGTTGCCAAATTTTAGTCTAGGGTCTTTAGGTCCTAGGGGTAAATTTTTCTTTGGTGACTTACTTCTCATTTATATTTAAACCTTCCCCTAATGTGCTTATCAGATAAATTATTGTCCTTGCCTATTTGAGCCTAGCGGGTTTTCAATCCTTTTTCTTCATTCGGTGTTTAGGTGATTTAGCTATGTTGGGGAAAGGGGAGTCATAGCGTCTTCCAAATGAGAAGTAGTCACCCTCAGATCTGTAATGCTCTATGTGTTTTTAAGAAAGGTAAACATGTGATTTACATAAGCGATTCATAAATCTTTTGTTTGTAAAAAGAGTTTTTCAACTCTCGGAGATATCAAGTTGTGGAGTAGTGGCGGTGATCATGTAGCATCCGAAAAAGTTGGTCTCAAAGGTGCAACCCTGACACAAGTGAAAAGAGCAAATAAGAGGTTAAGTGCTCCTGATAGAAAAGAAGTTCTTTAAATGTGAAAAGGATAAAAGGTGAAGCTGTCGGGATACTTTTCCAAAATAAAGGAAACAGGATTATAAGAAAAGTATTCTCTTATGTTCTTTTCCTGCACAAGGTAAAATGGTCTAATGTTTATTCATTTTGGCATTGGAAGGAAAATATGTTCTTTTTCTGCAAGACAAAGGATTTGTTTCAGCAAGTGGCTAATGAACATATTGTTAAGTGCAAGCTTTCAGATTTTGAGGCTGTTATGTTCTCCAAAACAGGAAGTTTGAATAGCCATTGATTATCAAAATTTAATGCTAATCCCACTGTTGCGTCCATTATCTCACCATAATGTCATTCATGTGGTGCCAATGTTCAGATCTTAGTGGCTATTTCTTTGGCATTTGACATCATTTGCTTCTCACCAAATTTGTATAGAAAGCCATTTAGCTTCACTCATGTTCTTAGTTTTATAGTAAATGGCAGTTAAGGCTTCTGGTTACGACAGATTAATTGGTATTGAGAGTGAATTGAAAGAAGTTTCTGACACATCTCTAAGATTATTTGATCTCATAGATTTGCATAGAAGATTGAATTCTCATCCAATTCACCCTATTACATAGAAGCTCAAGGACAACGGTTTGGTAGAAGCTGCAGGGTTTCCAATGGTAGTCCAAGCTCCTGAGCTTGTCAGAGAATGTATAGATAAATACAACCTGATGACAAAGAAAATCCTATTCCTAAATTAGTCTATTTTGTTGACAATTAACAAAACCCTAATCCAATCTGCTTTTGGCATTCTGGCAAAAGATGTGTATTGCAACATCAACTTCGGTTCATCTGCGTCTATGTTTAATGAAAAGAAGACTCTAAGGAGGGAAGACATGCAGAGGACTTGGTTCCATACCCCTCAATCAAAGAAAAGTAAGATGTCAAAGACTCTCTTTAGAACTACCCTAAAGAGGGAAATTGTAGATATTCTAGCCTTGTTGAATAGATTGGACAGAAAACCCGAGATCCTAGATCTCGTTGAACATAATTTCTTCCTTGTTCAAGCCATCTGTGCAGAAAATATGTTCATTGACTGGGCATAAATCCTATGTGAGAAGATAGCATCCCGGTTGAGTTCTTGTCAGGAGTTCAAACAGTTCTACATGTCTTCATGCTTGATCTATGCTCTGGCAACTCAGCACTTGTGGCCCGTGTTACCAGCAATCCACAATTTTGACAACAACACCAAAATATATGAGTTCTACCTAAATTTGCAATTGTATCAGAGCTTTGAGGAATATACTACTATGAATGATGCATTCACAATGAGAATATGTCAGGAACTTCAAGGTTTCCCAGAAAGAAGATTCTCACCAGAGGCCATCTCGACAATCAGTTAGTATGGATGTTCTTTCATCTAATTCTTGAGTTTCTCTTATCTCTGGATAGGAGCCTTCTCTGAATTTCCTAAGAGATTGCCCCAGTATCCTGATGATAAGGTGGTCTTGGTGGATCTCTACCAATAGATATTGGAAGTGAACATTCTATGTTCATATGTGAAGAAGATTGCCATAATTCCTTTCCCCGTGGTTGTTGGTCCATATTCTTGTGCTTCCAGATCTGATGCCCAGAATTTGGTAAAGAGCTTTGAGGATAAGATCAAGCTACTTGATTATGAGGTTCTTAGGCCTCAATATGATCCTATGGGTTTTTTAAGAGATCATTTGAAGCTTGAACATGCCTACAGACATGTCCCAGATATTGAGGATTTCTGGGCTGAATGTTTTAATGAGTATCAGACACGGGAGAAATTGTGGTCCCGTTTAACTTTGGATGAAATTAAAATGTATAATAATGTTGTTTATGTATCTGATCTTGTAGATTATGACCTCTTCATGCATCATTCATCCTACAACCAAATCAAGGTGTTGCCCATTTCTTCCTCTCTACCAACTGGTCCAGTGGTTGATTCATTGGAGCTTCTCATGAGAGGCATTATCAAGAGAACTGACAAGTGGGTGGAATGGACCAGAGCACTATGGAAAAGAACTTATGGGGTAGATTCATCTAGAGGAATGACTTCAAGTGTTGAGAAATAAACTCTAGCAGCCACTTCTTCTATGGCACCATTAGTTTTAGTAGGTGTAATGCAACTCGCTGGGAAAGGAGGTGACCAACCTCCGAAAAAGAATGTCCCTATCACTCCGACCTATGAAGGTGGTTCACTCTTGAACATTATAAATGAAGAGTTGAAGAAAGAAGATAAGGAAAAGGAAAAGAATAAAGAACAAGAGGTGTCCGTGACCAAGCCTCCCTCACCAATTACAATCATCACTTTGGATGACACAAACCTGATGGATGGTCAGGACTCCTCTCACCCGACAAACACTCTAGCCCTTTTGGTGACTAAGGTTTCCTCCTTCCATGTACCATCTCAAGTCAAGTAGACTCCTCCAGTAGTTCAAAAGCTATTTGACCCTACAACTCTTCAGTTTGCAACAAAGGTGTTATCCATAGACTCATGGTTGGAAGAAACCATTGAGAAGAAGACAAAATGACATGAGGAAGCCATTTCTTCAAAGGACCTGATTCTTAAGGCAACCTCATCTCAGCCACCGATGAAGAAGGCAAAGAACAAAAAATCCATGGTGACCCTTTCCCATGATTCCACAAATGGGCATATGTTAATGGAAACAATAGAGCCACAGAAAGAGGGAAAGTTTCATGAACTTTCAGCTAATGATTTCCAGATAAGAACAATGGACCCAGGAGTGTCGGTGCATGACTCAATGGTGAACATCTGGAAAACCACCAATGAGAAGATTAAGGATAGGTTAGAAGAACTCTGAGTAGAGAAGGAAGTCCTCAAGTTTGAAAATAAGGAGCTAATTGAGTTTATTAAATCTTCTCTTGGCAGTACTTCATCTTCTTAATTTGACCCCAATGCGGAAGAAAATAAGAACTTACTACTGAAGCTACATCAAGAAAGATAGTTTGGGCAAAGTGGAAGAGCATGGATAGATGAAATGAAGGTTCAAGGCCCCTTGTCATTGAGAATTTGTGGAACCTTCTTGATGCAGAAAAGTTGAAGGATACAACATCAAAGCACCAGGAGACCATTTACAATGCATCCACTGGTTTGACAGAGAAACTAGCCACCTTGTAGGATGTGATTGATATAAAGACTAATGTTGCAATCTCCAATGGCATCCTTAGGACTGGGCAGGAGCCATTTTTTCATTGGAGGCAGTCTCTAGAGTTCATGATTGAGAGCTCAAGCAAATCAATGAATGAACTCAAGATTGTGATTGAGTTAGTCCAAAGGGAGATGGACAAACTTTTTGAGTTTTTGAAAGTTTTGCACACGGAATCTCAAGTTTCTAGGTGTGACAAGTTGGTGAATATAGAGCGAATGAAAGATAAGTTTCTTGATTTCATTGATGAGATTGTCGATCTGGCTAGCTTCCAAGTGTCAAGGATCAGTGAGCTCTCCATGATATATGCAGTGATCAAAAAGGAATCGGAGAAGCTCCAATCCTAGATTGCCAGGTTGGATGAACTGACAGAGATGCATGATTTTTGGATGATCTAAGCTGACAATGTAATCATTCCAAATGCTCAGGAATTGGGCAAGGTAACAGATGCAATGAAGGCTTATAGAGGAAAAGTTGTTTCACAAAAGCAGGCATAGAATCTGTTGACCTTTGTTGTCTTCCCAATTTTGGTATATTGTAGCTATTTTGGGCATTTTGTCAGCCATGTCAGTTTTTGTAACCGACCTAGTTTATTATTAGAATGTTCCTCTTGAAATATCGTAAAGAGGCAATCATTATTGTAACTGGTCATTTTTTAGAAGACCGATAAATATAAATTTTTGTAAATTTAATAGATCGGCAAAAATTAATTTGGGCGAACCCCTATAGCTGGGACTACTATGTGCGACTCTAAGTTTGAAGTATTTTTTTTGTTCATCGTAGTTAGTTTTCTAATGTTTTGAATGAGGATGCTAATATTGGAAATTGAATGAATATTAATGAACCAGGTTTTTTTATTTTCATTTAGTGGATTATATGTTTACTGTCTTCAGCATAAGCACTCATATTTTTCTTTTCATTGCAGATCTCAGTTCAATAGATTAATTCTTGCATAAGGGCTTGGGAAGAGGGTTAATAGAGAATGAGATCAAGATAATCTGGGTATTGTCTAAGTTACACAATCTTAGTAATCTGGGAATTGCATTGTTACACCTTCTTTCTTCATCTCTTCTAGTAGATGGTAGTTTGCAATCATCCCACACTGCATAACAGTTTGCATGTCATTGAGTATGTCCCCATTCATTGCTTCAGTTGTTTGAAGCTTTGAGAAACTTGGTTAAACCTCTTCTTCTCTTCGGTTAAGAGCATACCCCTAAAAACTGAAAGAAAAAATTTACTGCATATCTTTCACATAAGGGATAATGTACCTTCCAATTCAGGGGTCATTGATAGATTCCTACCATTGACCCGGTCTATGGTTACTTTTTTCTCTACAAAAGCTAGCATTGGGTATTTTCAAGATACATTATATAAATCAAATTTAAAGTAGACAAACTATAAACCAATAGTTTTTGGCGAATCTAATGTTGAGAACTCATAATATTCCTAAGCTTACTGAGTAAGTCTGTCTGTGGATCTACTAAGTGAATTAGAACTTATTTGTTTGGCATTCCTAATGTTACATTATGCATATCACTCTTAAGGAGAAATGGTGTTTCCTCACAAAGGACAAGTCCCAATAGAGAAACCTAATCTTCGTATCTAGGATGGGCAAGATGACATTATAAACCAGTTGAATATCCTTTCCTGGAAAAGCCAAAAATTCCTTAACCAATACAGAAGAATCAAATTTATGCTAGAAGTAGTAGAAGCCAACATTGAGTATTGGGAGGGAGTGTTATGGGAAAGAAGATTGAGAGCTACGCAGCCGCAGTAAACAAGTCCAGTAGCTCTAGATCCCAAGTATACCTGAAGTGTCTGGAGAGGAGGACATAAAGATCTTGTGTTTGAAGAATTGAAGAAGGATAAGTTTCCTTTGTTAGAAGACCCTCTTAGAAGAGGAAGAACCAATGCCTGAGATCCTATCTTTCTAGGTATTTGTGGTTCTCTTTTTCCACCACCATGCCCTATTTCCCAGATTTGTAGCCATTCTTCTACACCTCCTATCATCTGCCACACTACCCCATTACTGTGTAACGCCCTTACTCTTCATGGGGTAACTGCTCCTACCAACATCAATTGTGCCAGTAATCCTGCATGTTTCAATGGCCATCCCTTTGGGTAATGCCATTGGGCGTCTTTAGCTAGGATCTAATAATGACTTACCTCAAGCTTCCCAAAAGAACTTCCCAAAGTTCAATGGAGATGGGAAAGTATCTAGTGATGATCATATTGTAGCCTTCTTCACCGCGTGTAGCATTGTAAACCCTTAGCATGAAGACATGGAAGTAAGAATGTTTGTAGAGACTTTGATAGAAAATGTTGTTGACTCGTTTCAACATCTCCCTATAGGATGCATAACTAGTTGGAATGATATGAAGAATCACTTTGAAACTCGCTATAAAAGTATAGAAGACAAGCACACATTTCTGACTTAGCTCACACAAATAAAGAAAGAACCCAGTGTTCCTATGAGGGACTTTATTGCAAGGTTTAACAAGCTGACTAACAGGATCCCCGCTGCTAGCAGGCCTACAACTGACAACCAGAAGATGTTCTTTATCAGTTCCATGCCTCCTAACATAAGTTTCCAAATCAGACAAACACATGTGGCTAACCTGTAAGTTGCTCAGACTCTAGCAATTGAGCTAGAAGATGACCTCATAGCTGCCAGGAAATGAAAGTGAGAAATGTAGAGTGGTGCCTCCACAAGATCTACTTCTGGTGCAATCAAAAATAATGAGGCAATGCTTCAGAAGTTGTCTAATGAGATGATTACCCTTAAGCAGCAAATGGGAAATTCTACACCATCCTTTCAGAAGCCTTACCAAGATATTCCCAGAAAACAACATGAAGGTAGACAGTTGCAGTTGCCACCTTCTCAGCAAAAGCTCACCATTGAGGCCGCTAAAAAGAATAATATGTGTATTTTTCATCTGAGAGATGACCATGATGGTGATATATGTCTGGAGATGAATAGATATAGGCATCTAGGTTCAAGCAATGAGCTGACCATTGAATATCTTGAAAGCGATGAAGATTTTGCTCCCCATGGCTACTTCGGTAATTTATTTTTGGAGTATGAATCTGAATCCAAAGTCAGAGGTGAATGCTTTACCACCATGGATGGATTTAAAATGGTAGTGAAAACAAGAAGTCAAAGAGACAAAAATTTGAGAAACTCTATTCCTTCCCAGAATATTGCAACTGGTCCTTCAGCTGGTGCACATGGATCTTCTACTTCTTCATCTTGGAAGAAGGATCACTCGAAGTCCAAAACAAATGGTAAGTCTCTATCTTCCTTTGATATAATTCAATACTGCAAGGATGCTAGAATCCAAGTGTCTCCCTTAGAATATTTAAAAACTCATCCTACTGAACTTCAGAAGCTTGTAGATTATTGTAAAAGTGATGCTAACTCCAGAATGTAGCCTAATATAAATTATACTGTTAGTGATGAATCTCCTAATAGTGGCCTTTTAAATGATGAAGAAATTGTCCTTCCCTTTCTATTTCAAGAAGAGGATTCTTCAATCTTAGCCATTGCTCCTAGCCAGAAACCTGACCCATTCTATGTCTCCCTATTTGTAAATGGTCATAAACTAAGAAACTGTATTATTGACTCTGGAGCCTCTGATAATGTCATGCCCACCTCCATTGCTAAAGCCCTTGGATTGACCCTTACCAAAACCTTTGGCTACTATTATTCAATGGATGCAACACAGGTTCCACTCCTAGGTCAGGTAAAGGATGCACAAGTTGCATTAGCTGCACACTCTGCAAAGAGGATGAAGCTGACCATCCTATTAGCTAATATTCTGGCCATCTATAGTATGCTTCTAAGTAGAAGCTTTTGTAGAGACATAGGTGGAGAAATCAATATGGACTAGTGCCATGCTATAATCCCGGTGGGTACTAAGAAGATAAAGCTAGAGCTTGAGGAAAAGGCCAAATTCACAGTAATGAAGTCTAATGACCCTAAGGCACAAATCCTCTACCAGGAGATGGAATTCGACAATTATATGTTGTTCTCATATTTCAATCATCAAGATGAAATTCTAGCAAATGCTAATAGTTTAGATATCCAAACCTTGGAGTTCGACGGTAGTTGTGCTACCGCAGGATTGGGAGTTGGCATAGTTCTTATTCCCCTGGAAGGAGACATGATACAACTTTCTTATAAATTTGTAGTTTAAGAACACTAATAACATGGTGGAATATGAGACTCTGTTGCTAGGCATTACTGCTGCAAAGCAAAGAGGGGTGAAAATCCTTAAAGCACTCGGTGATGCAGAGTTGATAGTGAGGCAAGTTTGAGCATAGTATGCAGTGAAAAATATGAGACTATGGAATTATAGGAACAGAGTCTGGGACGAGATAGAGGACTTTGATGCCTTTTCAATCCAGGCTGTTCCAAGAGAGTAAAACACAAGAGAAGATTTTTTGGCTGCCTCAGCCTCACTTCTCCTTCCGCATCCAGAAATAGGAGATAAGCAATACAAAGTGGAAGTTCTCTTTAGGCTGAATGTTCCAAATAATGTGGAAATCTGGAAAGTCTTCATTAGTGACAAGCATATACAAGCTTTCATGGAAGGATCAGATCAGTTCAGTGATCAATACTTTGAAGGAAGTTCTAGTACCTACAAGGAGTTCTCTCTAGATAGCAAGAAGGAGTTGGAGCTTGGAGAAGAATAGTTAAAAGGTAACAAAATTTCTTGACACCTAATCTCCCTTGAAATTTTTTTTGATAGACACGATGCATATATTAGAAAAGAAAGGGATAGGAAAGGTGGTACCTCAGGGGATTTTGAGGGAATGAAAATAGGCACTGAATATAAACCTAAGATAATAAATATTGGCAGTTGTTACACAAAAAAGGAAAGAGAAGAGGCTAAACTCTTACTCTCCAAATATAAGGATGTGTTTTCTTGGGGCTATGAAGACCTCAAAACCTTTCAAAATGGAGAATTCAAGTACATGATCCCTCTCAAGCTTGAAGCTGTCCCTTTCTAGTAGAAGCAATGAAACTAAAATCCTAAGGTTTTAGATGCTATTTTCAGAGAAGTTCACAAGATGTTGGAGGAAAAAATTATCTAGCCCATACATCACTCTACATGGATAGCCAACATCATGCCCGTCCAAAAGAAGAATAGAGAAATCAAAATTTGTGTAGATTTCCAGAATTCAAACCAGGCTTCTCTGAAGGATAATTACACCTTTCCCAACATGGATCATATACTACAGATAGTAGATGGATCTGAAATGATGTCCATGTTGGATGGTTTCTTGAGTTTCAACGAGATTGAGGTGGACCCAAAAGATAAGTATAAGACAACATTCACCACTCCTTGGGGAACATTTTCTTACAATAGAATGCCCTTTGGGCTTATTAATGCTGGAGCTACCCTCCAAAGGGTAATGAACTCTTCATTTGTAGACCTCTGGGATAGAATAATAGTTATATACTTGGATGATTTAATAGTCTTCTCTAAGAAGAGAGAAGATCATTTGAGAGATCTTGAGAAAGTGCTAAAGAGATGTAGAGAGTATGGCATCTCTCTCAATCCCAAGAAGTATGTATTCTGTGTCACCGAAGGTAGACTACTTGGTCATATTGTTTCCCATGAAGGAATCTGAATTGATCCTAAGCATGTAAAGGCCATCCAAAAATTGAACCTACCGGCAAGCAAATTTGGAACAAGATCGTTCTTTGGGTAGGTAAACTTTCTCAGGCGCTTCGTTCTTGACTTTTATGAGATTACAAAATGCATAATTGATATGATGAATGGTAGTCAAAGTTTCAAGTGGAATGAATTTGGGAAGAAGACCTTTGATTTAATCAAGCACACTATAGCTAGAGCACCTGTGTTGGTGCATCCAGATTATTACAGGGAGTTCATATTTTACTGCTACGCATCAGCTAATACATTGTCTGCTATCCTGATGCAAGAGAACAATGAAGGGATTTAGGTGCCTATTGCATTCATTAGAACTAAGCTCAAGGATCATGAATTGAGATATTCTCAAATGGAGAAGCATGCATATGCGGTGGTAAGGGCACTAAAGAATTTTAGATTCTATGTATTACATTCCAATTCTGTTATTTATATTCCTGATTCTACTATTAAGAGCATTTTGACACAACAAGAAATAGGATGTAATATTAGAGGTGCATGGATAGAAAAGGTACATGAGTATGATATTGAAATCAAGCCAACAAAGCTGGTCAGAGGAAACGACTTGTGTAAAATAATGGCTGAAAATCAGGAAACAACTCAACAGGAGGATTCTCCAAAGGTGTTAATGGTTAGTCTTCTTGATCCCTAGTTTTCCAACATCACCTATTTCCTTACTTATGGAGATTGCCTGGAAGGATTGACATACAAGAAGAGAAGAGATTTGAAGATCAAGGCAGCCAAGTATGTCATTTATGATGACCAATTATATAAGAGGACAATAGATGGAACCTTCTTAAGGTGTGTGGACAAGCCACAACAAGAGAGATTGCTCTAGGCATTCCACAATGAGGCATGTCATGGACACTTCTTGTCCACAGTCACTGCATATAAAATCTTGAGGCAGTGTTACTACTGGCCCGACAGGTTTAAAGATTCCTACAATTGGGTGGCCAAGTGTGATAAGTGCCGAATGTTTTCTAGTAAGCCTCAGTTGGCTTCTCTCCCATTGAAATTGGTTGTAGTAGAGGGTCCCTTTCAGCAATGGGGGCTTGATTTCATTGGTCCAATAAATCCTCCCTCTTTTGCAGGTCACCTATATGTCATAACTGCCATGAATTACTTTACCAAGTGGGTTGAGGCTAAGCCTACCAAGAAAACCACATTTGAGGTGGTCTGTGAATTTATCAAGGAGAATATCTTGGTAAGGTTTGGAGTGCCATTGAAGCTAGTGATGGAAAATGCCACATATTTCTCTTCTTTGGAGATTACAGAGTTCTACTACAACAATAGTATCCATCTTAGTCACTCATTTGATTATTTCCCTCAAGGAAATGGTTAGGCTGAGTCAAGAAAAAAGAACCTGGTTAACATAATGAAGAAACTAGTTTCAGAGAGTCAAAAGGATTGGCACAAGAAATTGCATGAAGATCTATGGGTGGAAAGGATAATACCTAAGTGAGCTATCAGGATATCCCCTTTTGAGCTGGTTTACAGAATTGAACCTAGTCTCCCACTTCCGCTGGAGTTATCCATTTGTAGGCTACAAAAGGAAATTTAAGATCCAGTTTTCCAAAATGGTCTGGAGAAATGAATCATGTATTTGACCAAGCTAGAAGAAGAATGGGAAAATCTTATTGACCACATCACTGATCATCAGAGGAGAGTGAAAAAATTCTTTGATAAGAAGGCCAGACCAAGAAAGTTTATGCAAGGTGACTTGGTCCTATTGTGGGATAAAAGGTGCGAGTCCAAAGGAAAGCATCGTAAGTTTGACTCACTTTGGAAAGGACCATTCAAGATTGTATAGGTAAACCAAAATAATTCCTTTATTCTGGCATATCCTTCTAGAGAGATTCTGCCATTCTCCTACAATGGTCAGGATCTGAAGCTCTACCAAATACTCAAGTGAAAGCAGACAACCCCTGTAGGTTAGTGTTAGTGTAGGTAGATTTTCTTTGCATTTCTCCTACTTTCTTTCCCACTTTCTTAGTCTAGTTTAGTTTAGTTTCCTTTCCTATTGTGTGTTTTAGTTTAGTCTGCCAATTGTTTTTCCTGCCGGTCTTGTTGTGTGAAATCAGAGACTCTGGGTCCCTTCTCAGACATTGGCATGACTAAGTCCCTAGTCAGAGCCAATTGTTGCCAAATTTTAGTCTAGGGTCTTTAGGTACTAGAGGGTAAATTTTTCTTTGGTGATTTACTTCTCATTTATCTTTAAACCTTCCCCTAATGTACTTATCAGATAAATTATTGTCCTTGCGTATTTGAGCCTAGTGGGTTTTCAATCCTTTTGCTTCATTCAATGTTTAGGTGATTTAGGTATTTTGGGAAAAGGGGAGTCATAGTGCCTTCCAAATGAGAATTAGTCACCCTTGGATCTGTAATGCTCTATGTGTTTGTATGAAAGGTAAACATGTGATTTACATAAGTGATTCATAAAGATTTTGTTCGTAAAAAGAGTTTTTCAACTCTCGGAGATATCAAGTTGCGGAGTAGTGGTGCTGGTCATGTAGCATCCATAAAAGTTGGTCTCAAAGGTGCAACCCCAACACAAGTGAAAAGAGAAAATAAGAGGTTATGTTCTCCCGACGGAAAAGAAGTTGTTTAAATGTGAAAAGGATAAAAGTTGAGCCGTCGGGATACTTTTCCAAAATAAAGGAAACAAAATTATAGGAAAAGTATTATTTTATGTTCTTTTCCCACACAAGGTAAAATGGTCTAATGTTTATTCATTTCAGTATTGGAAGGAAAGTATGTTCTTTTTCTGCGAGAATAAGGATTTGTTTTGGCAAGTGGACAATGAACATAAAGTTAAGTGTAAGCTTTCAGATTTTGAGGCCATTATGTTCTCTGAAATGGGAAGTTTGAATAGCCGTTGATTATAAAAATTTAATGCTAATCCTTCCATTGTGTCTGTTAGCTCACCTTAATTTCATTCATGTGGTGCCAACGTTTGGATCCTAGTGGCTATTTCTTTGGCAATCGACATCATTTGCTGCTCACCGTATTTGTATAGCAAGCCATTTATCTTTACTCATGTTCTTAGTTTTATAGTAAATGGCAGTTAAGGCTTCTGGTTACGACATATTAATTGGTATTGAGAGTGAATTGAAAGAAGTTTCTGACACATCTCTAAGATTCTTTGATCACAAAGATTTGCACAGAAGATTGAATTCTCATCTAATTCACCCTATTACATAGAAGCTCAAGGACAACGGTCTGGTAGAAGTTACAGGGTTTCCAATGATAGTCCAAGCTCTTGGGCTTGTCAGAGAATGTATAGAGAAATACAACCCGATGACAAAGCAAATCTTATTCCCAGATTAGTCTATTTTGTTGACGATTGACAAAACCCTAATCTAATCCACTTTTAGCATTCCAACAAAAGACATGTATTGTGACATCAACTTTGGTTCATCTGCATCTATGTTCAATGAAAAGAATACTCTAAGGAGGGAAGACATGTAGAGGACCTGGTTCCAGATCCCTCGATCAAAGAAAAGTAAGATGCCAAAGACTCTCTTCGGAACTACCCTAAAGAGGGAAACTGTAGATATTCTGGCCATGCTAACCAGAGTAGACAGAAAACCTGAGATCCTGGATCTCATTGAACATAATTTATTCCTTGTTCAAGACATTTGTGTAGAAAATATGTTCATTAACTGGGCAGAAATCTTGTGTGAGAAGCTAGCATCTTGGTTGAGTTCCTGTCAGGGATTCAAATAGTTCTACATGTCTTCATACTTGATCTATGCTCTGGCGACTTAGCACCTATGGCTCGGCTTACCAGCAATCCATAATTTTGACAATAACACCAAAATATGAGTTCTACCCAAATTTGAAATTGCATTAGAGCTTTGAGGAATATATTGCTGTGAATGATGCATTCACAATGAGAGTATGTTGGGAACTTCAAGGTTTCCCAGAAAGAAGATTCTCACCAGAGGCCATCTTGACAATCAGTCAATATGGATGTTCTTTCATCCAATTCATGAGTTTCTCTTATCTTTGGATAGGAGACTTCTTCAGATTTCCTAAGAGATTACCCCGGTATACTAAAGATAAGGTGGTCTTGGTGGAGCTCTACCGACAGATATTGGAAGTGAAAATTCTATGTTCTAATATGAAGAAGATCACCGGAATTCCTTTCCCTGTGGTTGTTGGTCCATATTCCTATGCATCCAGATCTGATGCCCAAAATTTGGTAAAGAGATTTGTGGATAAGATCAAGCTACTTGATTATGAGGTTCTTAGGCCTCAATATGATCCTATGGGTTTTTTTAGAGATCATTTAAGCTCAGACATGCCTATAGACATGTCCTGGATATTGAGGATTTCTAGGCCAAATATTTTAATGAGTATCAAACATAGGAGAAATTGTGGACCCGTTCAACTTTGGATGAAATTAAAATGTATAATAATGCTTTTGATGTATCTGATCTTGTAGATGATAGCCTCTTCATGCATCCTTTTTCCTACGACCAGATCAAGGTGTTTCCCATTTCTTCCTCTCCACCAACTAGTCTAGTGGTTGATTCATTGGAGCTTCTCATGAGAGGCATTATCAAGAGAAGTGAAAAGTGAGTGGAATGGACCAGAGCATGATGAAAAATAACTTTTGGCATAGGTTCATCCAGAGGAATGAATTCAAGCACCGATAAATAAACTCCAGTAGCCACTTCTTCTGTGGCACCATTAGTTTTAGCAGGTGCAACACAACCCGCTGGGCAAGGAGGTGACCAGCCTCCAGAAAAGAATGTCCCTATCACTCCAAATTGCAGAGGTGGTTCACTCCTGAACATTGGAAACAAAGAGGAGAAGAAAGAAGATAAGGAAAAGGAAAAGAAGAAAGAAAAAGAGGTGTCCATGACCAAGCCTCCCTCACCAATTCCAGTCATCACTCTGGATGACACAAACCTGATGGATAGTCAGGACTCCTCTCATCTAGCAAACACTCTGGCCCTTTCAATGACTAAGGTTGCCTCCTTCCATGTTCCATCTCAAGAAAACCAGAATCCTCCAATAGTCCAGAAGCTGTTTGATCCTACAGCTCTTCAGTCTACAATAAAGGTGTTATCGATAGACTCATGGCTAGAAGAAACCATTGAGAAGAAGAAGAAATGACATGAGGAAGCCATTTCATCAAAGGAATTGATTCTTAAGGTAGCCTCATCTCAGCCACTGGTGAAGAAGAAAAAATCCATGGTGGCCCTTTCCCATGATTCCAAAAATGGGCATATGTTAATGGAATTGGTAGAGCGACAGAAAGAGGGAAATTTTCATGAGCTTTCAGCTCATGATTTCCAGATAAGAACTGTGGACCTAGGAGTGCTGGTGCATGACTCAATGGTGAAAATCTGGAAAACCACCAATGAGAAGATTGAGGATAGGTTAGAAGAACTCTGAGCAGAGAAGGAATTCCTCAAGTCTACAAATAAGGAGCTAATTTAGTTTATTAAATCTTCTCTTGGCAGTACTTCATCTTCTCAATTTGACCCCAATGTGGAAGAAAATAATAACTTGCTACTGAAGTTGTAGAAAGAAAGACAGTTTGGGGAAATTGGAAGAGCATGGATAGAGGCAATGAAGGTTCAAGGCCCCATTGTCATCAAGAATTTGGGGAACCTTCTACTTGATCCAGACAAGTTGAAGGATACAACATCATAGCACCATGAGACCATTTACAATGCATCCACTGGATTGATAGAGCAACTAGCCACCTTGCAAGATGTGATTGATATGAAGACTAATGTTGCAATCTCCAATGGCATCCTTAAGACTGGGCATGAGCCATTATTTCATTGGAGGTAGTCTCTGGAGTTCGTGATTGAGAGCTCAAGAAGATCAGCGAATGAACTCAAGACTGTGATTGAGTTAGTGCAAAGGGAGATGAGCAAACTTTTTGAGTTTTTGAAAGTTTTGCACATGGAATCTCAAGTTTCTGGGAGTGACAAGTTGGTGAACATAGAGTGAATGAAAGCTAAGTTTCTTTCTTTCATAGATGAGGTTGCAAATCTGGCTAGCTTCCAAGTGTCAAGGATCAGTGAGCTCTCTGTGATAGATGCAATGATCAAAAAGGAATCAGAGAATCTCCAATCCCGGATTGCCAGGTTGGATGAACTAACAGAGATGCATGATTTTTGGATGGTCCAAGCTGACAATGTAATCATTCCAAATGCTCAAAAATTGGGCAAGGTAATAGATGCAATGAAGGATTACAGAGGAAAATCCATTTCACAAAAGTAGGCATAGAATCTATTGACCTTTGTCATCTTCCCAATTTTGGTATATTGTAGCTATTTTGGGCATTTTTTTAGCCATGTTAGTTTTTGTAACCGACCCAGTTTATTATTAGAATGTTCCTCTTGGAATATCGTAAAGAGGCAATCATTATTGTAATTGGTCATTTTTGAGAAGACCTATAAATGTAAATTTTCTGTAAAGTTAATAGATAAGAAAAAATTACTTTGGGCGAACCCCTGTAGCTGGGACTACTATGTGTGACTCTGAGTTTAAAGTGATTTTTTTTGTTCATCTTAGTTAGCTATGTGATGTCTTGAATGAGGATGCTAATACAAGATATTGAATGAATATTAATGAATCAGGTTTTGTTATTTTCATTTAGTCGATTGTTTGTTTACTGTCTTCAGCATAAGCATTCAGGTTTTTCTTTTCATTACACATGTCAGTTCAATAGATCAATTCTTGCATAAGGGACTGGAAAGAGAGTTAATAGAGAATGAGATCAAGATAATCTGGGTATTGTCTAAGTTTTACAATCTTAGTAATTTGGGAATTGCATTGTTAAACCTTCTTTCTTCATCTCTACTGGTAGATGGTAGTTTTCAATCATCTCACACTACATAACAGTTTGCATTTCAGATTGCATGTCATTGAGTATGTACCCATTCATTGCCTGAGTTGTTTTAAGCTTTGAGAAACTTGGTTAAACCTCTTTTGCTCTCCGATAAAGAGCATACCCCTAAAAACCAAAAGAAAAAATTCATTGTATATCTTTCACATAAGGGATACCGTACCTTTCAATTCAGGGGTCATTGATAGATTCCTACCATTGACCCAGTCTATGGTTACTTTTTTCTCTATGAAAGCAAGTATTGGGTATTTTCAAGAGTCATTATATAAATCAAATTTAAAGTAGACAAATTGTAAACCAACACTGGGTCTTCTAGAAAATGAAGGATTTGGTGACCACTAACCAGGATTTGAAAGAAAAGACTAAAAAACTAGATGGAAAGGAAAATAACAAGAAGGGTAGGCTTGACAACTTAGAGAAAAAGTTCACTAATATGGAAAGGAAGGTGGTTAAAATCAATGATACGCTAAGGAAAACCCTCCTGGCTTACCATGAGGGTATGATAACTATGACCAAAAGTATGGACACCCTTGTCAGCTATGTCAAAGGGAATAGACCCTAGAAAGACATTGTGAATTTGGACAAGGACTTTGATGATAATGATGACACTGCTCTTGGTCTGGGGAAGCACACTAGGGAGAGTATAAAGAAGAAGGAATTTTTTTTTTCCAATGATGTCTCTGTTCTTCGTGAGACAGTGAGGAAAATATCTAAAATTAGGAAGAGGTAGGAAATGTTAGAATAACTGAGAGGNGGGGGGTGAATCAGTTAGCTCCAAATTATCCTATAGTGCCAAATTCTCCCAGATGTATATAACAATAATTTCAAACATATAATTCAACTTGGTGAAATGTAAACTGTAATCTCAAACTTTTAGTCCTATACTGAGTAGCAGTAAATCAATACTGTAATTATCGATCAATGCAGATAAAGTAATGTGTAAAGAAAAATAACAATCCACAACAATCATACACATTGACACATATATTTTTAACATAGAAACCCTACTAATAAAAAAACCACTTAGGACTGGTAACCCAAAGTATTTCACTCTTCTGAAGTGAGCTCGGTTAAGATCCAACCCTGTTAAAGGTTACAATGCACACTGTTAAATGTGACTTGGTTAGAGGATTTAAAAATAATAGTTCTCTCTTGAAAAATCATTCACTATGGGGTCAACAATAAAAAACTCAAAATTCTTTATAATGTTATAATATAGAGTTTCATGTCCTACTCGGTCAAGATATTTATCTGTAACAATGGTTAAACTGATACAATAATGATCTGATTCAATTACAACTCTATTTGCAGATTTTCTAATCTATGCTAAGTACATAATACCACTGATCAATTGGTTCACTTTAGTTCATCTAATTAGTCATACTCTATTCTTCTCGGTTAATGCTCTTTCCTCTATCGCTCAGTGTACTCTATAGAAATTCTTGGTTATGTCTTTAACCAGTTTGATCAGGCATGCATAAACTTTGCATGTGCACATCATAGAATCATGTGATTCATAATGAATCTCTTATCTCATATAAATACATCATAACTTATTTAATTTCCTCCTTTAGATTTTTCTACTTAATCTCCATCATTGCTTTTGTTTCTTAAACCTTCCTCAACAGCTGTGTTAAAAACATGTTTCAATCTTTGTCGTCTGATCTACCTTGAATTTTCATATCTGTTTGATCATCATAAAAAACCTTATCATTTACCTCGAAATCATCAATTTTTCCAGCTCATCATTTTAGTCATCCTCGATTTGATTAAGTTTCTCAGTCAATACCCTCATGTGTCACTGATCCCTAGCTCATTTATCACTACGCTTAGCATACATTATATTTACTCAGTGTTCACTGTTACTCGGTGTATACATAAATCTTCAATTATCGACCACATAAATTTTTTTTGTTCTAGATCTTCAATCCATAGTAGATGTTTGTTACCATAATGATACTCAAATAATTTAACATCAATGACAATAAATTAACTGATTAATGTTTATCATCATATATCTGTAACTCGATTGACTATCAACAAAATGAATTCAAACATAGAATATGTTGTAGTTCATCAATCTCTCCCTTTGGAATTGATGACAACACAAAATGAAATATGCAATATGAAAGTGCCATAGAATAAAAAAATTTCATTCTACAACTGTAAAATGCTATAGCTCTCCCTAGCTTGAATATATGAAATGTTTCAGCATTAAAAACTCACCACGCAGACTCTCCCTGCAGATTTGACTCTTCTGTTCTTGAATCTTTTCTCTCTGTAGATAGATATGTTATTTCTCTCCCTTTCTCTTTTCTCCTTTTCTCCCTTTAATGGATAGATATTTCATTGAATTTTCTCTCCCTTTGACAACAATGCCAAAAATAAAAATATACAGCTCTTTAGTAGCCAAAACAAATATCTCTGATTGTCAGTGTAGTAAAATAAGTACCTTGCAGTGTACTAATATATCTTTTTCAGTCCAGTTAAGCTTTGCATCAACATGATTGATATTCTGATTACATGCAGGTTGACGCAACCTCCTAGTCAGCTTAGTGACCGATAGACAAGGGACTAACCCCTAGTCTATTCTTCAAGTACTCAAATGTATCCTTTGGTAAGGGTTTAGTTAATATGTCAGCAAGTTGCTCTTTTGATTGTACATATTTAAGTATAACTTGTTTCTCTTGTACTTATTCCCTCAAGTAGTGATATTTGATAGATATATGCTTTGTCTTTGCATGCATCACAAGGTTCTTTGAAATATTTATTACACTAGTATTATCACAATAAATTATCATTGGGTCAGTGATCTCTTCATTCATACCTTTCAAAAGTTGTTTTATCCATGCTATGTTCAAACAATTTGTAACAATAGAAACATATTCTGCTTCTGTAGTTGACTGAGATATGCATCCTTTCTTTTTACTTATCCAAGTAACTAATATTTCTCCTATAAATAATGCTCCACCAATAGTGCTCTTTCTATCATCAATGTTCCCAGCCCAATCAACATCCGTGTAAAATTTTAGTTCAAACTTGCCATCTCTCTTATACCATAAGCCATAATCTTTAGTGTTCTTCAGATATCTAAAATTTCTCTTTACATTAGTCATATGTGATTATCTAGGATTAGCAAAAAATCTTGCTATAATTCCAACTGCATGTGCAATGTATGGTCTTATGTGTACAATATATATCAATTTCCCAATCATAGATCTATACATTGTCTAATTTACCTCAGGTGTCTTATCTTCTTTTGTCAATTTGCATCCTATCACCATAGGTGTTCTGACTGGTTTAGATTCTTCCATTATGAATGTCTTTAATACTTCCTTGATGTATTTGGATTGAGTAATGTAGATGCCTTTAGCCTGTTGTAATATTTGCAAGCCAAGAAAAAATTTGATCTCTCCAAACATTGACATTTTAAATTCTTTCCTCATTTTATCAGCAAATGATGTGCATAGGTTATTATTTACTCCAAATATAATATTTTTTTCTGTGAAAAGAACTTTCCCTTGTAAAAATTGCTAAGTAGCGTGTATGTTGTCAAATGCATATTGAAAATTGAATTTTAAACTTCGCAGTTAAAAGTTTAAGATTCAAATTACAATCCCCATGTTACTTCACGTTCACCTTTTCCTTTGGTCGGTGAGAAGTCATGTGAGTATGCATTTTCTTGCTTTCCAAGTTTTGAATCGTGAACTTTGAACCATCATTTCGGTAGTTCAAAGTTCAAGATTTGAAACACGCTTTGTTCCCTACAGTACTTTCCCCATGTTTTCATTTTCTTTGATTTCCCCAAATTTTCTTATTTTGAATCTTGAACATCTCCTTTTTCTTTTTCATAATTCAATATTCCATGTGCGTCATGCATAAGTCTCATTTTAGCTATGAGCCTATCAAGTGATTTAAGCATTATGATTTTCAAACTTTGAACCTTGCTCCACACAGCTCAAGGTTCAAAATTCAATGTGCAATAAATAACCAGATATATGTAGCTCATGCCAAATCTTGCCTTTTTGTGGAAAATAAGTTGAAAATACGTTGGATTTAAAGCTAGCTCAGCAAAAGTACCTGTCATGAAAAAGCAGAGTAAATGTGATTAGACATATTCAGTGAATGATGATGGGAATAATCAAGTCGTGTGAGGTGTCATGATTACAGAATTGGCAACTCAAACATATGTATTAATTTGTCTCATTTCTTGCCATTTTTTCTCATTAAAACAACTGCGATAGCATAATCAGAAGAAAGTTGCAGTGAAGGTAATCACGTGAAGGCAAGAACAGAGCATTGGTCAGTCTCAAGAAATATTCTCCATTTCTATTTCTAATTTTAGATTTAACTATGTAAGAAATAAATTAGGCTTTTCCATTGTTTTTCTTGAGCTTACTTGCTTAAGTATTGATATGTCTAGTCCAAGCATGTTGGCCTCAAAGGTCAAGTTTGTAAAAGAGAATAATTTTTCTCTTGTGAGTAGTTGTCTTCCCAAAATGAGAGACACAATCTTTATAGATGAATATTTAGAAGTGATTGTTAATAATTTCAAAAATGCAAAGAAAGGAACCTTCACTACAAAAGTTGTAGAGAGTGGTTTGTTGGAAGCAGTAGGTTTTCCAGAAGTGACTCCGTGCCCAGAATTGGTAATGGAGTGTAGAAATAGATATGACAGGAGTAAGAGATGCATTCATTCTTGATCTGGATAAGTGTTGATATCCATCAACAGGCAGATAGTCATGATATCTCTGCAAATTCCTCCAATGGAAGCATACGGTGATTGGAGTATTGAGAAAGCTCAATGGGAATATGACAAAAATAGAAAGGAATAAAACACTAATATTGCTAGAGATTGGTTAATAAAGTCTGAAAGAGGTGGTTTTAGATTGCCTAAGCCATTAAAGAAGAATCAGTTAATCAAACAGGTCTGAGATGTAGTTATCATGCTGAACAGGGTGAATGGAAAACCCAATGAAATTCTCTAGGAAGATTGGGTGTACATTTTCATCTAAGCTATTCTAGCAGAAGGACAATGTGTTGATTGGGTAGAGGTGATAGTGGAAAGGCTTCATGAAGAATTATCCCAATCTGCAGAAGCATCAAGTTTCTTTTTGACTTTATACCTATTTTATGTGCTTGATACTTGCAAAAATTGGGAGGGATTTCCACATAAATAATGGAAGGAGAACATGAAAATTTATGAATATTATCCACTGCTACAAAAGAAAAGGAATTCATAAGATTTCCAAAGAGTTCAGAACACATTGTTGTCCAAACTCATTTTCGAGCTAAAAGGAAAAATCAACTGTAGGATGTCTGAAGAAGATATTGAGTTAGTTAAGATTTATGGTAGCTTTTTCATCCAATTCCCTAATTTTAGTTACTTAAGAGTAGGATGATTCATTGGAGAACCTTTAAAACTCCTAAGATATTGTTTGGATAAATATGTCTTACTAGAGGTTTGCAGATAGCTAACCCAGGTTGAGGTAAAATTTAGACTTAAGAGAGGGGTAGGTTCTCTTTTTCCCATTGATTTAGGGAATTATCACTTCAGATGTATGCACACAGGTTCCACCTTAGATGTAGAACTAAAAATCATAAGTCTCCCTTCCTAATAGAAAAGAATCTATTTTGACATCAAGCATTTTGTAGCAAGTCATTTCAATATCGATGCCACATTTTTGCATCAAGTAGAGTAGGAAGATTTTTGAACAGACTGTGTAGATGAAATTGAAGTTGAAAAGAGGTTGCAATCCAGATTCACCTTGCCATAGATTGCCTCATTACGATTTTCTTTCAAGGTTAAAGGTTTAGATATTGAAGATGAAGAAAGTGTCTTGGAATCCAGATATGTGGAGCTGAATGATGACGCATTAGCCAGGAAGATAGATTGGGAAGAAAGGGAAGAAGAAGATGTGAATGCCCTGTCCAAAGATGTGTTTAAAAGAACACATAGATGGTTAAAAGAACTAAATAAAAAGAAGATGAAAGAAACTTCCGGTTCATTAATCAGAAAGAGTGCAAGGATTGTAAAGCTCACGGCCTCTCCTATCCATACTGATAATATTGATAAATTCCTTTCTGCAAGTGAAACAAACTCTGGAGTAGAAGTTCATTCAGATGAAAAGAAGCCAGACATTGAAAAATCCACAAGCATAACAAGAACCAGAAGCAAAAGGAAAGAGAAGGCAGATAATATCCCCTGCATTGTAATAGATCTAGAGGAAGAAGCTGATCTGAAAACTCAAAGAAAATCTAAAATGAGTAAGTCACCAATCAGTCCTCCAGGAAATGAATCAGCAAAAGAAATCTAGCAAGACCTGACAATTTTGAAGAGCCCTAGAACAAAAGCCTCCGCAGAGACTACTACACCGTAGACTCCAAACTGGCTAGAATTATTAGTCAACAAAAATAGAAATATCATGCCAGTCTCCACTCTAGTTGGAGATCTAGTTAGCAAGTACCTGGGAAAAACCGCAAGAGTGAAGAAGCCTAAATTAGAGGCTATGTTGGATGTGGACCCTAAAATAGGCCACTGGATCATGGAGGTTTTCAAGTCTAGTTCTTATAAAAAAATTGATGAAGTGACAAAGAAGGATTTCGATGCAGAAAAGGTGGATTTAGGTATGACCACTAGAGCTGCCGATTTGAAAATTTTGAACTCGGCCAATAAGAAAATCAATCACAGGGTATTGAAAGATGCTGAAGAAAATATGAAACTGAAGCAGGATCTTTGTGAATTAGCTAAATATATACAATAGCTCCAAGGTCTAGTTCTTCAGCCCCTATCCATGATACCCATCAAATTGGATGTTAAGTCTCCAACTAACCAGAAATTCCTCGATCAAGTCCATAAGGATAGATCCATATCAAAGGCCTTCTTCACCTAGATTGATAAGGTAACTAAAGAGATCACTAAATTCACTAATGATTTCAATAAATTGATTGAAAAATATGATAAATTTCTCAAAGCAGTAGAGGAAGATGTTGAATCATGGAAAAAGGAAAAAGATCAATTGGAGATTGAAACACGAATATGGAGGAAGTTTATTCTTACGGTATAAACAAGTTTCTTTCAGAGAAAGAAGTACTAGGGCTTGAAGAGATCTTGTTGTTCATTGCCAAGGTGAATATATAATGGGGAGGTGCATTATACGAGAAAGCCATTGAAGAGTTTGTCTAGATCCTTGAAGCTCATATAAACTCAAAGGAAATCATGTATTCTCAGAATGAATGCATGGGGAAAATAATTGGAAGGGAAAAGGAGACTGGCAGTGACATGACTAAAGTACTTGCCTCTTATGAAAAGGAGATACAAAATCTAAGAGATTCTAAAGAGGTTGAGGTGAAGGATTTTTCTATTTTAGCTCATGTGGAATCAACAGTTATCTATGGCTATGAGCAGATGAATATTTTTGAAAATAAATCTCAGCAGATTCAAAACTTCAAGAAAATTTGGGGGAAAAATTTTAAAACAGTTACCACACCAAATCAAGAACTGAGAGAGAAGTTCTTGGCTGCATTTGAGGAATGGATTGCAGCAAAAGGTGACACCAACACTTCTGGGAAAGATGGAGCTGAAATTGGCTAATCAGTTAATTAGTTTTCTAGATAGCTATCTTATTTTTGCAAGTTCTCTGAAAGTTTTTGCTATCTCTTTGGATAATTAGTTTTAAAAATTGAATTAGCCCTACATGGCTATATATTCAATTTTTGATGACCAAATGAGGGTCAGTTCTCTGGTAAAAAGAACTTTGTAATACTATCTATTTGTTTGAGTTATTTTGCTATAATGATACTGTGAAACTCTGGATATATAAATACATATACTCAGTTGGTTTTATGAGCAGATTCTGGTATTTTCATTGATTAGTTGATCTGATGAAATGTATGATTTTAGTTTAAGTTGGAATTGAATGATTATTTTACTTTGATCTGCAAATATATGTTAGTGTTTTATTAGTAATCTTTTCAAGATTTGGTATCATTTGAATTGACCATTCTTAAATATTTTTCTTTCATAATTCAAGTCAGTTGGCTTGGAATATCTAGAATATCTATTAAGAATCTCAAAGCATTTAGCCCTTTGATCTGTGATGAATTTTAATTAAAGCCTTTCATGCTTTCTGGTAAAAAGTGGCGTATCTCAAATTAATATTATTTTCTAATAATAAGTTATTAAGGATAGATCTTTGTATAAGGTTGCTGCTCCTTTGAATCAGAGAGTGTAGTTGTGACAAACTCATTCAATTGTTAGTTTTTTTTTTCTTCTTTTTTGGGTATAAGGAGTTGTTTATTTGTTCATCATTAAGAGGAAAAATATGTTCACTAACAAATATCATCAAAATTTTTTTAGCAATAAGAGTCTTATCATCATTTCCTCCTTTCAAATAAAAATTGCTGTTATCACTTGTTCTAATAAATCCAATACTAATAATATAGGAGTTTAGTCTTTCATACCATGCTCTTGGTGATAGTTTCAAACCATATAATCCTTTGTGTAACTTACATACCATGTTTGTCTGATCAGGATCAAAAAATCCTTCAAGTTGTTCAATGTATACCTCTTCTTCCAGTATTCCATTAAAAAATGAAGACTTACATCCATATGATATACTATGAATCCTTTATATGCAGCATATGAAAGTAATATTATAACTCCTTCAAGTATATCAACGAGTGCAAAAGTTTCTCCATAGTCAATACCTTCTTCTTATGCATACCCTTTTCATACTAATATTGCTTTGTTTCTAGTTACATCTCCATTCTCATTCAATTTTTTTCTGAATATCCATTTGGTGCCAATGACATTCTTATCACTCAGTCTTGGTACTAATTTCCATGTTTTGTTTTTCTGTATTTGCTCAATTTCTTCATTCATTACAATAATCCACTCTTCATTTTTAAGTGCATCTCTAACATTTTTAGGTTCAAATTCACAAATAAAAAATGTGTTGTCTTTCAACTTACTTCGTGTCATCATGCCAACTCTTTTATCTCCAATAATCTAATTCTGTGGATGATGTCTTATTACATATTTTGCAAGTACAGGTTCAATTATTTGTTCTTCATTGTGTGCTCCAGTAGGTTCATTGTGTCCATGATCATGATATTTAGTTGCAACATTTTTTTAATTCTTGGTTTGTGCTTCCCATTGCTCGGTAACATTAACCTGTTGCACGTAATGTTAGGTATCTTCTCGGGGAAAGTATCAGGTTCCTCAATGTAGACAAATCTACTGTAATATTTTGGTTATTTCATGCTTTCCTCATCATTCTTCTCAACAAATTCATCAACTCTCACATTTGCACTTTCAATGATCTTGTTAGAAGTCTTGTTCAAACATTTATAAGCTTTTCTCTTAGTAGAATATCCAAGAAATATTCCTTCATCACTTTTAAAATCAAATTTACCATTTCTATCATCTTTCAAAATATAAAAAAGAATTCCAAATATTCTAAAATAGCTCACATTAGGTGTATAACCATACCATACTTCATAAGGTGTCTTATTTATATCTTTATTCAATAGTACTTAGTTCAGTGTGTATACAACTGTACTTATAGCTTCTCTCCAGTATGTTTGTGCAACATTATTTTCAATCATTAGTGTTCTAGGACAATCCACAATTGATCTTTTTCTCCTTTCAACAACTCCATTCAACTGTGGTGTCCTCGGTGTAAAAACATGTCTCTTAATTCCATACTCATTACAAAAGTTAGCAAATTCATCAGAAATAAATTCAAATCCTCTATTAGATTGCAAACATTTCTATTCTCTACCAGTTTCTTTTTTCACTTTAGTTTTGTACCATTTGAGCATCTTAAATGCTTCAGATATTTCCTTTAAGAACATGATGTTGGAATAGTCCCAGGGATAACTGAGAGGGGGGGTGAATCAATTATCAGTTAATTTAATTATTTTCTCCTCTTAATTATAATTTGTTATAAAGTAAATGCACATTCAAATAACACAATAGAGTACTCAATAATTTTGGTTACGGGGAAACCAAATAGGTAAAAACCTCAGTGGGAATTAGCACCCACAAATAACTGTACTAGTTTATAATGATCCCTATTAGAAGATCTTTCAACCCTGTTAGGAGTTGATCTTTACAAGAAATAAGTACAGAGACCTTGTTAAAGGTCGGACCCTGTTAGGAGTCTTTTACAAACAACCCTGTTAAGGGTGAGGACTCACTGTCCAATAGCTCACTGCTAAGATGATGAAGGCTACAATCTTCAGTAGAATAGATATACACTATATCTGGTAAATGAAATATTTGAGTAGACCTACTATCTTGATCAGTTCCAATGAATTTCAATCAACTTATGTTTCTTCACATAGATCTTCAACTCATTCTTTCTAACTTTCTTCTCTTCTCTGTCTTTTCTTTTTCACTTGATTTTTACACTTAGTGAACATAATAGAAATGCTATATGTATCTTCACAAAGGATAAGGTCACGATAGTATCTAGAAACAATTCATCAACTTTCTTGTTGGCTCAACTAAGCACACAATCAAAATTAAGACCGCGCAACTCAAACTGAATAGATGCGATGCTTCACAAAGTCGGCTTCACCAAATTAACTCTAACATCAATATTCTATTGAAACATGTTTAGCACCTTTGGATGATTATCTTTAACTCATAACTAAACATGAATACAAACACGCATATCCCGAAGATAGGCGCAACGCAAGAGAAACTATATTTACATTAGCTCTTAACAGATAAACTCCAAAACTATAACTGCTATAACTGATTAATCATAACTCAACTGTAACTGCATATCTGACTTGGCATGGACAAACATAGCATATAGAACATGTATACACCATGGAAATAAACATGCATATCTCCAAAACATCTGTACTGATAATTGTATATAGGATACCTATTGTATATTATATGTTATCATCAATGACAAACATACAAACAACTATTTGCATAGAGGCAAATCTCCAACAATCTCCCCCTTTGACATTGATGGCAACATATGATATCATCAACTCAAAGTGTCTTCCTTCTTTTTACAATCTTCTCAATATCCTCATCAAGGGTTCTTCTTCAATGTTGTTGCTCTCTTGATTGTATACTCTCCCAGAGTATATGCTCCTCCTTACTATATACTCCCCCTTTAACATCAATGGAAAAGGGTGCCATGTTAGGGATTTTTCTTGCATGAATCACAATGCTTGAAATGTCTATTTGAATCTTGTTACCTTTTAATCCTGATTCAGAGACAAGAAAAGCCTAATTGCTAAGGACTGAATAATATCCTTCTTTGTTTTTGAGCTCCACATATGCTCAGGCAGGTTTTACCTTATAAGATGACTGATAACATGGTATTTGTTGATGTGGACACTGATTAGATATGTATCTTTATTGGACCAACTTATGAATTATCTTGCTGATGATCAAGCATAACCATAAACAAGATATTACTATGCAAATCATAGTTATTAACATAACAATAACCAGTGATACAAGGATTCTTTTCATCCTTCTTCCTTTTCTTTGTAGGAGGGTTAACCTAATGGATTCTCTCTTAAAGGAATCAAT
>MU223520.1:713036-730823 GCA_018584345.1 Thuja plicata | reverse complement strand
TGTATATGATTATGCTTGGTCATTTACAAGGTATTTCATTAGTAGGTTCAATAGAGATACATGACAAATCAGTGTCCACATTAACAAATACTGTGGTATCAGTCATCTTATAAGGTAAAACCTGCCTAAGCATCTGTGGAGCTCAAAAACGAAGAAGGATATTGTTTAAGTCCTTAGCAATTAGGCTTTTCTTGTCTCTGAACTGAGATACAAGATTAAGAGGTAACAAGATTCAAATAAATAGTTCAAGCAGTATAGTTCATGCAAGAAAAATCCCTAACAACTGTATTTCCTGAGTGAACTTGGTTAGAACTAAAAATCGCTTTGGCCTTCTTCAATCCTCAAGAGAAATTTTCATACACTGACTGTGTTTGGTTTAGGTATAGACATTTGTGTCACATCACTACGTTTGTGTATACATCAATGACAATACACAATTGAATAATTGTCTTCAACCGGGGGGTGAATGCGTTAGCTCCCAATTTTCCTACAGTCCCAAATTCTCTGAGATGTATATAACAACAATTTCAAACATATAACTCAACTCGGTGAAATATAAACTATAATCTCAAACTTTTAGTCCTATATCGATTAGCAGTAAATCAATATAGTGATTACCAATCAATGCAGATAAAGTAACGTGTAAAGAAAAATAACAATCCACAACAATCATACACATTAACACATTTATTTTTAACATGGAAACCCTGCTAAGGGAAAAACCACCTAGGACTAATAGCCCAAAATATTTCAATCTTCTGAAGTGATCTCGGTTAAGAGCTAACCCTGTTAAAGGTTACAATGCACACAGTTAAATGTGACCTGGTTAGAGGATTTAAAACTAATAGTTCCCTTTTGACCAATCATTCACTATGGGGTCAACAAGAAAACACTCAACATTCATTATAATGTCATAATAAAGACTTTCACGTCCTACTCATTTAAGAGATTTATCTATAACAATGGTTAAATTGATACAATAATGATTTGATTCAATTACAACTCTATTTATAGATTTTTAGATCTATGCTAAGTACATAATACCTCTGATCAATTTTTTAACTTCAGTTCATCTGATTCTTCATACTCTATTCTACTCAGTCAATGCTCTTTCCTCTGTCACTCGGTGTAGTCTGCAGAAATGCTCAGTTATGTCTTTAACCAGTTTGATTAGTCACGCATAAACTTTGGATGTGCGCACCATAGCATCATGTAATTCCTAATGAATCTCTTGTCTCTTATATAGACATCATAACTCATTTAATTTCTATCCTTTGGATTTTTCCACTTAATCTCCATCGTTGCTTTTTCCGCTTAAACCTTCCTTGGAAGTTGTGTTAAAAACAGGTTTCAATCTTCGTCGTCCGATCTTCCTTGAATTTTCATAGTCTTTTGATCATGATAAAAAACCTTATAATTTACCTCAGAATCATCAATTTTTCCAGCTCATCATTTTAGTCGGCCTCTATTTGATTAAGTTGCTCGGTCAATACCGTGATGTGTCAGTGATCCCTAACTCGATTATCATTGTGCTCAGTATATACTATATTTACTCAGTGTTCACTATTACTCGGTGTATATAGAACTCTTCAATTAATGACCACATAAACTTTATTTGTTCCAGATCTTCAATCCATAGTAGATGTCTGTTACCATAATGATAATCAAATAAGTTGACATCAAAGACAATACATTAACTGATTAATGTCTATCATCATATCTGTAACTTGGTTGACTATAAACAATATGAATTCAAACATACAATCAGTTGTAGTTCATCAAGAAAACTTATCAAAGATATGTTGTAGGTGGCCTTTGGTTTTTTTGTTTTAGGTGGGGTGTTTTTGGGGGTGGTGCTGGTTTTTTTAGCTGGTTCTATTCAGGGTTTATGCTGGCTTTTTTGCTGGGTGTTTGTGTTTTTTTTGGCCTAGTGTTTTTCGGGGCTTTATTGCTTTATGTTTAGTTATGTTGTAAAGAGTTGTGGGGCCCTTCAAAATTCAATTTTTCTCTAATCCAAAACAAAGAGTTACTCATGGTGATTTTTCTCAATATAGGAAGGTATTGAAAAAAATTTGGTTACAAGTGGTTTGATAATTTGAAACTAATTAAAAGAAGTCATGAATGTGCTGACAACTGGGAGCTAATAAATTTTTCTGATACATTTGCAACATTAAAATTGCATGAGGTGAAACAATAAAGAAAAACAACTGGTGTTACAAAAACATTTGATCAAAAGAACTAAATACACCTCTTGCTATGGCCAAGACTATTGATATATGAAAAAATATAATTCAAAAATAATGATTCAAGAGGAGAGGGAAACAAGCACTTTTAGCGGAAGGAATTCTTGTACGATTTCCCGAGTATATCAAAACCACCAAAAATTGAACCAGAAAAGAAGAGAAAATTTTCCTATTTCTTTAAAATCTTCCCTTCTTTTGAAATTTTATCAATCCTCCTAAATCTATGGGGATTTTACATTTAGTTGAGAAAACTTGTCCAGGCTTTGGCTGGAAATATGTCTTTCGCTAATACTCTTAGGATAATCTGTCAGGAAAATAAGCCCGAGGAAGCTTAAAAAATAAAGTGGAGTTGTTTGAGATTTTTTAAGAAAATTTTAAAGTTGATGGTCCCATGAATTTTGTAGTTTAGTTTAACCTATAAATGTAAGCTCAAAAGATTAAAGAAGCTGGTGGTCTCATGAATAGATATACTTTTCTTCAAAAATCCGTGCAGTAATTAAAACATGATGAAAAAACAACTTTCCCCATTTTCTTTTTTATAAAAATCTAATTTTACATATTTGACAAATAAAAGATAACATTCTTAAACGGGCCAGGTGATTTCATCTATTTTCTTAAAAAATATTAGGAAAGATCTCATAGCAATTTTTTATTTCATGGGACTTGCTTTTCCTCAAAACTAGAACTTAAGCCTCTTTCATACTTGGTGCAGGAGCACCTAGGCTATCCTCTAAGCCCTAGATATTTTGGCTTGTAACTTACATTATCCAAGTTAGTATGTGTGCTTATTTTGGACCTTAGGAGGTCTTGCAAAGTGTGTTACTAGGTGGATAGATAGTTAGTGTCTAATCCAACCTAGTATAGTTAGGTTACTTTTTGCTTAGGTTTACTCTAAATGGGAAATATGGTCTAAATGTGTCCTAGAGCCTAGCATAGTAGGAAATATGCTTTTCTAGGATTTTATGAGGTTGGTTCATCGAACCATATGGGTTAGAGGCCCTAAAAGATAGGATGGAGACATAAATGCAAAGATGCTCAAAGCTGCTCAAAAGTTGTCATGACAACATTTGCAACCTTTTGCAAATGTTGCATGCAACTTGACAAATTTGGATTCTCCTCATTGTAGGAGTGGGAAATTAATTGAAAAATCCTAGAAACATGGAAGAAGAATATTAAGGATGTATGTGACTCATTTACCAAGGTGGAAGTGAGTGTAAGAAAGTTTTTGAGTAGTAAGAAGCTCTGCAATTCTGTGTTGTTAGCAATATTCAAGAATTTTGAGTTACATAGCATTTGGATGGATTGAATTGATCTATGTAATGATATATTTTTGTTTATTGGGTATATACAAGAATTTTTCATTCATTAAGCTATCACTGTAGAGTTAGTTTAGCAGCAATAATAAATTGATTAGGATTTAGGGAGTCTGCTGGTTCAGTTTAGAGTAATTTGTGTTTCCATGGCTCCCCCATGAAATCTAACAGTGGGAATCTCCTAAGGGTAGATTAATGTTTTAGGGGAGCCTATTTATAGTGTATATATCCAAGTAGAGGTCCTTAAGAGTCGAGCTACTATTTTTAAAGTCATGCCCTAGGCGAGCTAGGACAGTTTGTTAGAGGTATGGTAGGGGAAAACAAGAGTGCAGAGACAAGAGTGTGTATGGGAGTGATGAAAAAAGTGTGGGATCAATGTCATTAGAGTCTCATAGACCTATAGTGTTGAATTCATAACCCACCCAATCCATTTAGATTTATTTTTGAAGAAAAATCAGAGAAGTGCTTGTGAGGAGCCAAAATAGGCCTAATAGCCCTACATTTCAGGATAGAGGTGTACAGACAGGTTGGGAACCCTAGACCTTATCAATATTTTAGGTTTCCTAAAAGGGTATCTGGATCCTAGATTTTTTTTAGGGGTTGTGTGGAAGTTTTTAGAGAAAATATTGAAAAACCCTTTGGATAGGGCTAATTGGTGTTTTAGGCCTAATAGGACAATTTGGGTGCAATTTTGAAACAGGACTCATTTGGGATTGAAGCCCTATGAAATATGGATTATATGGGTGTAGAATTAACATCCAAAGAGTATACAAGACCCTTGTATCATGTGGGGACTTGGTATGAAGAGTTTAGCATTGAAATTCTTCAAGGCCAAGAAGAAGCATTGAGACAAAACTAGTGATGGATGTCCTTCAAGGTGAAACACAATAGTTGTAACTCTTAGGGAAGAGTTAGGAGTAGTCATAGGCTCAGTGTCTATAGAATTGTGAGGCCCTAGAGTGGATTTAGGATCCTAAAGTGGATTGGGATAAGCAAGGTCCTGTCTAGTGCATTGTGTGAGCACACCTTGGGAGCACTTCTATCAGAGTGGTATCAGAGCCTCTTTTGATCAGGCTTGTGGTTAATGTTACAACTAGAGGAATCCATTGGAGAGTCAACAATGGTGACTAATGATGAAAGAGAAAATAAGTTAGATGAACAAGAGGAGGAGAATATACCACTCTAAGATAGGTTGGCTTAATTGGAACAAAAAGTGGATGAAGTTGATGGAAAAGCAGATGAAGTGTAGGACATATTAGAAGGGAAAGGAAAAGAGATTTCCCTTGAAGATGAAGTACCTGAGGCTGACCCTATCCTAAATGAAGAAACATTCTTGAAATCCCTAAAGGCTATGAGTGGAAAAGCATTGAAAGGAGTTCCCATTTTCAGTGGAAAAATGGAACCAGAGGTAGTCCTTGATTGGATAGAGGGACTAGAGAACCATTTTGAGTGTGATGGAATTACAGAGGCTCAAAAGGTGAAGGTTGCTAAAGCAAGACTGAGAGGATCTTATCTCACTTGGTGGAAATTCATCCAAGATGAGAGAGATAAGGAAGGGAAAAGGCCCATTGCTTCATGGAAAGCTATGGTAGCAAGACTAAGAGATGCTTACATCCTCGAGGATTACAAAATCAAGTTGCACAAGAGAAGACAGGGTCTAAGGAAGAAGGACCTAGATGCCAACTCATACATTGAAGAGTTTCTGAGACTTTTTATGAGGTTAAGAGTAGCAGAGGATGAGAAAGTGAAGGTAGAAAGGTACCTTAATGGACTTAAATGGACCATTCAAGATGAGATGAGTTGTTTGACTCCAGACACAGTTCAGAAATGCCACCAAATTTCTATCAAGGTGGAAGACAAGTTGAAGCAGATAAAAAATTCCAACACTTCAAGAGGAAGGGGTAGAGGGAGAGACACTAGAGGACAAATAAGTGGTTATGGAGGAAGAAACTTTGAATCTAAAGGACAAGCAGAGACTAAGCTCATTGAATAGCATGAAGGAAACTTCAATAGAGGGAGTCCAAGTAGAGGAAGGAACTCTAACAATAGAGGAAGAGGCACTAGTCAAGGAAGAGGCAACTATTTTGCCAATATGAAGTGCTATCACTGTAATCAGTTAGGACATCTGACATATAGGTGTCCAGAGAAGGGAAGTACCTCTTAAGGAGGTGACAAAAGAGTGAAATATGTTCATGAAGAGATAAGTGGAAACAAGAACCCTGAAGTTCCATTCAAATTATAGGAGGCAGAGAATCTCATGATGAGAAGAACTCTAATAAAAGAGCCAGTGAAGGAAGAACTCAGTCGGAGGAGATCATTATTCAGAGTAAAGTGTAAAATGACGGGAAAAGTGTGTAGATTCATCATAGAATCAAGTTCTAATGACAACATAGTGTCAAAGGAAGCAGTTAGTAAGTTGAAAATGACAAGGATACCCCACATCAGTCCCTATAAGGTGACTTGGCTAGTCAAAGGACAACATGTCCTAGCTAATGAGAAAGATTGGGTAGAATTATCCATTGGGAGATATAAGGATAAAGTTTTATGTGATGTCTTACCTATAGATTCATGTCACTTTCTCCTAGGTAGACCATGGCAATTTGATAGGAGGGCCATGCATGATGGAGTGAACAATTCATACTCCTTCAAGAAAGACAACGTGACATACAAAATCTAGTCACTGTTGGAGGATGTAGAGTTGAAGACTACTGGTCCCAATGTTCTCATGGTGATTGAAAAAGAGTTCTTAAATAATTTAGATGAGGGAGAAGGAGTTGGCTTTTCACTCGTGTTGAAGCCAAAGGAAGTTGCAGACAAAATAGAGAAGAGGACAGAGCTGCCAAAAGAAGTCCAAGAGATGCTAGTGAAGTATGAAGGAATAGTGAGTGATGGACAACCATCAACCCTACTCCCTAAGAGGTCTATAATCCATTAGATAGACCTAATACTAGGATCTACCCTACCCAATAAGGCAGCCTATAAAATAACTCCCCAACAAAATTAAGAGATTGCTAGACAAATCCAAGAGCTCTTAGAATAAGGCCTTATAAGAAAGAGCATTAGCCCTTGTGTCGTAGCCACAGTCGTAGCACCTAAAAAGGGAGGAACTTGGAGGTTATGTACAGACTCCAGAGAAATCAATAGGATCACCATTAGGTATAGGCTCCCTATCCCTAGGATAGAGACCTAATGGACTATCTAGGAGGAGCAAGGTACTTTACAAAGATAGACCTAAAGAGTGGCTATCATCAAATCAGAGTAAATGAAGGGGATGAGTGGAAAACAATCTTCAAGAATACAAAAGGACTGTATGAGTGGCTTGTCATACCATTTGGGTTATCAAATGCCCCATCAAAATTCATGAGGTTGATGAATGAAGTACTTAAAGAGTACAATGGAAAGTTTATAATGGTATAATTAGATGATATACTCATCTATAGTAAGACAAGGGAAGAGCACCTCAAACACTCAAAATTGGTTTTTAAGAAGCTGTAGGAGGAGAAGTTGATGATCAACTTAGAAAAGTGTGAGTTCATCAAGATAGAGTTAGTGTACCTTGGTTTTGTGCTATCTCAGGGTAACTTAAAGATGGATCCTAGCAAAGTGGAGGCCATCATAACCTAGCCTACTCCAAGAACAAGCACTGAGGTAAGAAGCTTTCATGGCCTAGCACAATACTATAGAAAGTTCATTAAGCAATTTAGTGCAATCTGTGGTCCTATTTTGGACACTATTAAAGGGGGCATGAAGACTAAGTTTGTTTGGAATGAACAAGCTAACCATGGTTTTGAGCTACTAAAAAAGAATATTGAAACAAAACCAATTTTGGTTTTTCCAAGCTTTGAAAAGCTATTTACAGTGGAGTGTGATGCCATTAATGTGGCAATTGGAGCTGTCTTAAACCAAGAGGGAAGACCAGTGGCTTTCCATTCAGAGAAGTTGAGTGAAGCTAAGAAGAAGTATTCTTCTTATGAACTAGAGATGCATGCTTTGGTTGAATTACTAAGAAAATGGAGGCATTACTTGCTTCCTAAGGAGTTCATAGTCTATTCAGATAATCAAGCCTTGAGCTTCTTGAACTCACAAGATACATTGAGTCATAAGCATATGAAGTGGGTTGAATACCTGCAAGTATTGTAATGTCCCCATTTTTAGTAGGGTCATTGAATGGATGGTGCCAGGTCATTATTACGATCCTTGTGGTCTAGAGAGGTGTTTAGAGGGTCATTGGAATGAAATTACTATTTATAGTAAGTCAATGGATAGTTCCAATGAGCTCAGATGAGTTAGAGGAGTGAATGATGCTCTCAGTTTTCATTTCTGGCTTCCAGTTTGGGCTACAAGAGTTTTGGAGAGAGAGTCTATTTTAGTAAGCCACCCCGTCTGGTTCATTCATCATCTTTTATCATTAGAATCACTCTAGTGTAGATAGATTTTGATTCTGATGCTTCTTCAGTTGTTTTCGCAAGACGGGTGAATTATTATTATTATTTAATTAAATTTGCTAAGGTTGCCATTATTGTTGGTATTATATGTTGGGAATATTAGTGTTATAGCTCGTCGAAACTGGGAAGAGAATTTTTAAATCTTAGCCACAAGAAACAGGGACCTTGCATGTCATAATTTCATGATATTGATGAAAAGGTCATTTTTGGAGCCAAATGAGTTAATAAATTATATTACTCAATATATGCCTAAGTATAAAAGTGCTTCAAGTGAAAAGTGTGTGAGAGAAGACATTTTTTTAATTATAAAAGCAATAGGCAAGACATTCATTCATCATTGACTGAATATATTATATTTTGTTTGTTTTCTCTAAGGAGAATTTCTGAGTTGTAAATCAAATCCTTTGCTGAGGTAATAAGGGTTTGATACTGAATCGATTTGGCATCTGGAAGACTGATTTTTCAAGAACCATTTCTTCAATTGGTTGCTAAAGTATAACCAATTTCTCTTCCTTCGTATTGTTTTCCTGTGACTGGAGGGAGTTATTCATTCTGAGATCTAAATTTATTTGTTGAACTAGGGCCTGCAGAAGAGGTTAATTTATATTCTTGGAGGGTGGAATTGTTTCAAAAATTCAAAGGGTTTTGTTGGTGAATTCGTATGGGAGTGTTTGTGGTTGAACGCTGTGGATGATTTGTGACAAGGTGGCATTTAAAGTTTTGGCTATAGATTAGAGTTTGAGGAAGCAGTTGTTTGCTTTCAAAATGTGGCATCATTATTGCTAGTGCATGCTGTGGGAGTTAGTGGTTTCATTTTTGTATGTGATTGTGGTGCTGGTATATCAATACTACAACCGCTTAGTATTCATAAAATCAGAGACATCTAGCATGGGGTTTAGTGTATGGTTGTGGCACAACACAAAGGTATTAACAATATCAAAGCTTTAATGGTATGTTAGTTGGTAAAACATACAACCCATACAATTTCAGTTGGAGTGATTGAATTGTTAATTTTCAGAATAAATACAAAGACTATTGTTTGCTGAATGAATACAAGACTGTTACTTGTGGTGATGTTGTATATATTGAAGATTTTGCGCAAAAGAAAATAGATTGAATGTAATCTCTAGAATTTGTGCCAAATAAGAATTCTGAAATAATTGTGTATGCTGGCTGAGAATTGTCAAACTGAAGATGTATATTTAAATAAAGGAATTATTGTTAGAAATTGTCATCTTCGTGCAAAATCAAATTGCATTATCAAAGAGCTAGGTTGGGCTCATTATAGTGGTATCATAGCTTTCTTGCCAAAGCTTTGACAAAATTCCAAACTTATGAATTGAAAAGGAATTTGATGTTGAATTTACTTATGACTTAGACAGGGTCATTACAGTGGTATCAGAACGGTTTCCTGTCACCCTATGGTGTAGGAAATTTATTATTTATGCAGATTTGCTATTATATTTAGAGTGATCAACACTCACATGTATTTTGAGCTATGGATAGATACAGGTGGCTTAATACCGAGAGTCGGCACAACAGTGCAGGAAATAGAAATAAAATAAATACATTAATGGAGAGTATGGAGGGAATTAGGCTTCATCAGAAGAGGATGGCAGCAAGATTGTTGGATCCAGAGATAGTAGATAGGGCAGCAAGATATATGGTTTCTGTCTTCAGTAGGCCTGCATCGAGATCGTAGGGTAGGAGCCTTGAGATTTCCTCGATAGGTGTCCGAGATGGAGATGTACTAGTATGTACGGTACCTACTCATGGATCTAATGATAAGAACTCTACACATATACATGTGGAAATGTCAGTACTAGTAATAGATTGCACTACTAAGCTTCAACAGGTTGAGGCTTCCTGAGTTGTTGATGCAGTTGGTGCAGAGACAGTTGATACAGTAGTTGCCTCTGATGGTCCAGATTCTCCTGAGGAGGGAATTGTAATTGGAGATTTATATGTTAGATATCGTAGTGTAGCTCCAGAGAAAGACTCATTACCTCTCTTAGGTGGGATAGGAAAGAGAATGGAGCTACCTTGTTGTGGTATTGATGATCAGGGTGTTACAGCTGAGTCGATAGATGTCAGTTCATGTTCGGGAGTTATTGACTCACATCCTGACATTGATTCATATGTGCAGAGTCAAGAGATAGCAGTTGAGCGTCTGTTAGGGGATGTAGATGCAGTGAGTATGGACACTTTTGATGATATAGGCTGCATGGGGTATGACATTCCTTATCAGATATTGGGCGATGAGTGTGAGGTACTTTTGGATGGTTCCTAGGATCAAGATTGATAGGGACTCTCTGTTATTGGCGATACTAATAGGGTTTTCGCTTCTTCTTCTGAGGTATTCATTGAGGTAATGATGAGTTGTATCGTAGTTGTAGATGTGTGCAAGGAAAGTAGCACACATGGGGTGAGTAGTTTTGATTCAGTCTCCTATCATAGTGGGGTATGTGTAGGATCATGGTATGCCAAACTAGGCCCTTAAGTGGCAATGAAAATTCAGAAAATCAGGGTTAGGAAAGTTGACATAAACATTTGAAAAAGTTATCAATATTATATCAAAAATGTGTAACAAGAGATTCTATAGAAAATTGAATTTAGTTTCTAAGCTACTAGCCCCTTTAAAATTTATATATATTCTTTATGGTGAAATTTCAAATTTCAATGCAGTAGTATGAAAATTTCAGGAAAAAGATAAGAAGTAGGTGATTGTCTGACCACCTTAGACACAATCAAAGCATAATATTTTTTAAAAATATTTTAGATATAAGTAGTAGATCCAATGTCAGATGTGAGGTATATTTTTTTGTAATTTTCTCCATGTATTTAATTAATTATGATTTTTCTACTATAACTTTTCCAGAATATAAAAAATCTCGTGTCTGACCACCTTTACTTAGTCTAAACTTCATCAAATTGAAAACTTTTTATTTTTTTTATTGTAGTAGGAAAAGCATAGAATGTGACTCATTTTTCAGATTTCAGAAATGTTATACCATTTGAAAGTTATAGCTATTTTTATATCAGTTTATCAATCAGGACTAAAAAGAGAAGAATTAGGTGTATGTCTGACCACCTTAAACACAATCAAATGATAATATTTTTTACTAGATTCTAGACATACGTTTTACACTCATGTCTAGATGTGACGCATATTGTTTTGTAATTTTTTTCCAAGTAAATAATTAATTATGATTTTTCTTCTACAACTTTTCCAAAATATAAAAACTTTCGTGTCTAACCACCTTAACTTAGTCTAAACTTCATCAAATTAATTTTTTTTTCTTTTTTTATTGTAGTAGGTGAAGCATAGAATGTGAAACATGTTTTAGATTTAAAAAATGTTATACCATTTGAATGTTATAGTTGTCTTTCTATCAGTCTACCAATCAAGACTTCATTTTCACATTGCCGCTTTTTGGCATACCATGATCCTGCACATACCCAGTGCAGTTAGTGGGATAGAGAGCTTGCATAGGAGGAAGGTCTTACAAAGGCATCATGTGTCTAGTCAGCTAAAGGTGAATGATAGAGACATCTCTTCAGTTGTTAAGCATTTTGATGTGATTTGTCAGATGTTAGCTGCATCTGGTTGGGGTGAACCTACGTTAGATGAGCACGGTGATAGTAGCCTTTCCCTAGCAGAGGTTCATGTGATTCAAGAGGCTATCAGGGTCTTGAAGCATAATTATACATAGTTAGTTGTTGATAGGGATTACCTTTTGGAGTGGGGCAGTACCTATTATGAGACATTGTTAGGGAAAGAGGAGGAGGTGGTTGAGCTTACTAAGAGCTTGAGGTGATTGTAGACTCACTATAGTGTACCCAGTTGGCTTTCCAGGAGTCATAGACACGATTGGAGGAGGTGACCATAGAGTTAGAGCATGTTTGGTCCACACCAACCCTAGACCTAGTTCAGTTGCACATTGAGGTGGTTGGTGGTGATTTTACTTCTACAGTTGGAGATGTGGGATGTGATGATGTGGATGACACATCCATCTGAGATATGGGTGCAGTAGGTACAGAGGAGGTGAGGGCATCAATGGGGACAAGATCTCATGGTGATTTTATTCCTGCTGATGGAAGCAAATCTATTACCACATTTCATATAGCTGGTGGCAGTAGACAGTTGGCAGTGCCACATTTGCAGGAGGATCAAATATGGGTTGCGGGGAAGCAGGTTGATGCTTCCGCATATAATTTTTACTACACTGAGTCATTCATGGAGTATCTACTTGAGAGTGTATATTTACAGGGGAGTTCGTACTGAGTATTTGAGGGTACTCTCATTAGAGGCTCTTGTGCTATATGAAATTTGGTGGGGAAGATTGTAGATACATTAGCTACAATGCTTCTTAACAGGGATTTTGTGGTTGGGTTTGCTGAGAGGGTTTCCCAGGATCCTACCTAGCCTGTAGTTAGGTGGAGTAAGAGATTGGATCCATCTCCAGATTCCCAATTTGGTAGTGATGAGCCATTGATGGAGATTGAGGATTTCTATTGACATTATACTGTGAGGTGTGTTCATCATTTTTCTTTTGACCCACAGGCAGCAGATTTGGTTTTTCATCATGGTGGGTTGGCTCTAGTTTCATACCATCCATTGTGGGATGGGTTAGTACCATCTTTTGCAGATGGGATCAGCAACTGCAAGTTATATCACTTACAGTATCTTCATGCCCAGGCTGGTTTTCCCAAGCTTGGATTTGGTGCTAGTGACTTAGGTACCTATGCTTGTTATCATATCCATAGTGTGGTTGGGTGTGAGTGTCAGTTAGACAGGGACACGAGGATTGACAAAGTTGGTGTTTTAGTTGGGTGTGGAGGGGGAGTTCAGTGTGTATGTGATTTGAGTCACCCATACATCTTGATTTTTGATGGTCCTGAGATTCATTTCTCGTGGGATCCGAGCAGAGATAGATTCAGTATGGGAGTGTGGGTGAGTAATTGTTATGGATATTTTTACAGAGTTATTCTGTCTATTCTTCAGAGGATGCTACAGGAACCTGCACTTTGTGCTAGGGGCATGGATTATAGTTTTCTGAGGGATCCAAGTGGATTGTGATGTTTCTTGTTCCTGTGATTGCTTGGGGACAAGCAATATTAGGGATGGAGGACTGTAATGTCCCCATTTTTAGTAGGGTCATTGAATGTATGGTTCCAGGTCATTATTGTGATCCTCGTGGTTTGGTGAGGTGTTTAGAGGGTCATTGGAATGAACTTATTATTTATAGTAAGTCAATGGATAGTTCTGATGAGCTCAAATGAGTTAGAGGAGTGAATGATGCTCTCAGTTTTCATTTTTGGCTTCCAGTTTGGGCTCCAAGAATCTTGGAGAGAGCGTCTATTTTTAGTAAGTCACCCCTTCTGGTTTGTTCATCATCTTTTATCATCAGAATAACTCAAGTGAAGACATATTTTGATTTTGATGCTTCTTCAGTTGTTTTCGCAAGACGGGTTAATTATTATTATTTAATTAAATTTGCTAAGGTTTCCATTAGTGTTGGTATTATATGTTGGACACCTTAGTGTTATAGCTCATCAGAACTGGGATGAAAAGTTTTAAATCTTGGGCACAAGAAACAGGGACCTTGCATGCCATAATTTCATGATATTGATGAAAAGGTAATTTTTGGAGCCAAATGAGTTAATAAATTATAGTACTCAATATAAGCCTAAGTATAAAAGTGCTTCAAGTGAAAAGTGTGTGAGAGAAGACACCTTATGGTTATAAAAGAAATAAGCAAGGAATTCATTCATCATCGACTGAATATATTATATTTTGTTTGTTTTCTCTAAGGAGAAGTTCTGAGTTCTAAATCAAATCCCTTGCTGAGGTATAAGGGTTTGGTACTGAATCAATTTGGCATCTGGAAGACTGATTCTTCTGGAACCATTTCTTCAATTAGTTGCTGAAGTATAACCAATTTTTCTTCCTTCGTATTGTTTGCCTGTGACTATAGGTAGTTATTCATTCTGAGATCTGAATTTATTTGTTGAACTGGGGCCTGCAGAAGAGGTCGATTTATATTCTTGGAGGGTGGAATTGTTTCAAAAATTTGAATTCAAGAAGTTCTATTGGTGAATTTGTATGGGAGTGTTTGTGGCTAATGTTGTCAATGATTTGTGACAAGGTGGTGGTTAAAGTGTTGGCCATAAATTAGAGTTTGAGGAAGTGGAAGCTTGCTTTCAAAACATGGCATCATTATTGCTAGTGTACGCTGTGGGAGTTAGTGGTTTTAGTTTTGTATGGGATCGTGGTGCTAGTCTCTCAATACTGTAGTTTCTTATTATTTAGAAAATCAGAGACAGTTGGCGTGGGGTTTGGTGTATGGTTGTGGCACAGCACAAAGGCATTAACAATATCAATGCTTTAATGGTATGTTAGTTGGTAAAACATACAACCCTTACAATTTTAGTTGTAGTGATTGAATTGTTAATTTTCAGAATAAATACAAAGACTATTATTTTTTGAATGAATACAAGATTGTTGCTTGTGGTGACGTTGTATATATTGAAGAATTTTCACAAAAACAAATATATTGAATGTAATTTCCAGAATTTGCGCCAAATAAGCATTCTAAAATAATTGTGTATGCTGGTTGAGAATTGTCAAACTGAATAGGTATATTTAAATAAAGGAATTATTGTTAGAAATTGTCATCTTCGTGCAAAATCAAATTGCATTATCAAAGAGCTAGGTTGGGCTCATTATAGTGGTATCAGAGCTTGCCTACGAAAGCTTCGATAAAATGCCAAACTAATGAATTGAAAAGGAAATTGATGTTGAATTTAGTTATGACTTAGATAGGGTCATTACAAGCATACACATTTAACATCAAACACAAGAAGGGATTGCAGAACAATGTTGCAGATGAATTGAGTAGAAAAGCCCTTACAGTCCAAGAAATACAACTGTAGAGCATGGGAATAGACAACTTCAAAGATCTATATGGTTATGATGAAGACTTTGCAGATATTTATAAGGTATGTCAAGAATATCAAAACCACTTTCATTGTAAATATTCTGAATATACTTTGCAAAGTAATCTCCTATTTAAAGGAAGTCAACTATGTATCCCTAGAGGGTCTATAAGGGAGAATTTGATTTAGGAGAAGCACAATGGTGCATTGAGTGGTAATTTTGGGGTCAGTAAGACATAAGAACTTGTTCAAAGATTTTACTTTTGGCCAAAGATGAATGTTGACATTAGGAAGTATGTGGAAAGTTGTATTGCATGTCAGAAGGCCAAAGGAACATCCACTAATGTTGGCCTATACCAACCACTTCCTATCCCAACTAGACAATGGGAATGCTTGACCATGGAATTTGTGGTTGGATTGCCTAAGTCAAGATAAGGAATGGATAGTGTCTATGTGATAGTAGATAGATTTAGTAAAATGGCTCACTTTGTGCCATGCAAAAAAGCCAATGATGCCAGTCAAATAGCTTCTCTTTTCTTTAAAGAGGTTGTCAGAATAAATGGATTGCCTTTGAGCATTGTGTCGAATAGAGACACCAAGTTTATGAGTCACTTTTGGAAGACTATGTGGTAGAAGTTGGGCACCAACTTATCCTTTGGATCTGCATACCATCCTCAGACTGATGGTCAAATAGAGGTAGTTAATAGGAGCCTTGGCAATCTCCTAAGATGCTTAACAAAGGAGTATGGTCATACATGGGACCAAATCATAGGTCAAGCTGAATATGCTCACAATGACACTATGATCAGGACTACTGGTAAGAGTCCTTTTGAAATTGTATATGGTCTAAACCCTAGAGGCATTTATGAGCTCAGATAACTAAACGATGGAGTGAAAGGCAGTGGATATGGTGAGGAATTTGCATATGCTATGCAAGAAGTTCATGACACAGTTAGGAAGACACTAATTGACAACACTAAGAAGATCAAGAGTAAAGTTGATGAAGGAAAAAGGGATGTTCAATTCAAGGTTGGAGATCTAGTGATGGTACATCTCAACAAGGCTAGACTATAGAAAGGAATCCCACACAAGCTGCAGATGAGAAGAATTGGCCCCTATACTATATTGGCCAAGTATGGAGAAAATGCTTGCAAGGTGGAGTTACCAGAGAACAATGGCTTGTCACCTATCTTTAACATTGCAGACTTGGTTCTATATAAGGGACCAATCCCTGATCCAAATCAGAGTTTGACCGAGCTCATCCAAGAGGTAGAAGAACTCCATTTTCCATCTACACTAGTTAAGAAGGAAGAATGCATACTAGAATCTAGAACTTACAAGAAAAAAAGGAAGAAGGATTACAAAGAACACTTAGTGAAATGGAAAGGACAACTAGATGTAGATGCAACATGGATAAAGGAGTCAGAGGTAAAAAAGATGGGCATTTATCCTGACCTACTCAATCCAAGAGTGGATTGAAGTCTTTCACTTGGGGAGGATGGTGCAGGAGCACCTATGCTATCCTCTAAGCCCTAGATATTTTGGCTTGTAACTGACATTAGCCAAGTCAATATGTGTGTTTATTTTGGACCTTAGGAGGTCTTGTAAAGTGTGTTACTAGGTGGATAGATAGTTAGTGTCTAATCCAACCTAGTATAGCTAGGTTACTTTTGCTTAGGTTTGGTCTAAATGGGAAATATGGTCTAAATGTCTCCTAGACCCTAGCATAGTAGGAAAGATGATTTTCTAGGAATTTATGAGGTTGGTTCATCGAAACATATGGGTTAGAGGCCGTAAAAGATAGGATGAAGGCATAAATGCAAAGATGCTCAAAGTTTCTCAAAAGTTGTCATGACAACATTTGCAACTTTTTGCAAATGTTGCATGCAACTCGATAACTTTGGATTCCCCTCATTGTAGGAGTGGGAAATTAATGGAAAAAGCCTAAAAATATGGAAGAAGCATCTTAAGGATGTATGTGACTCATTTCCCGAGGTAGAAGTGACTGTAAGAAAGTTTTTGAATAGTAAGAAGCTCTGCAATTCTGTGTTGTTAGCAATATCCGAGCATTTTGAGTTACAAAGCATTTGGATGGATTGAATTGATCGATGTTGATATATTTGTGTTGAGTGGGTAGATACAAGACTTTTTCACTCATTAAGCTAGCACTGTAGAGTTAGTTTAGTAGCTATAATAAATTGATTAGGATTTATGGAGTTTACTGGTTTAGTTTAGAGTAGTTTGTGTTTCCATGGCTCCCCCATGAAATCTAACTGTGGGAATCACCTAAGGGTAGATGAATGTTTTAGGGGAGCCTATGTAAAGTTTATATATGCAAGTAGAAGTCTTGAAGAGTCGAGCTACTATTTTTAAAGCCATGCCCTAGGTGAGCTAGGACAGTTCAGTTAGAGGCATGACAGGGGAAAACAAGAGTGCAGAGACAAGGGTGTGTATGGGTGTTGTTTCAGCTAAATGTGACTTGTCGGAGGTAGTGGATCCTGGTGATGTTATTTTCTCTAACCATCTCCATTTTCCTCCTCCATAAGGCCAGCTCATGAGAAAAAGATGTAGACACCCTCTTTGTAAGATAAATAGTGCGGGGAGGTGGAGTCCTCCTCCATAGGGCATTCTAAAAATCAACACATATGGGTCTTCTAAGGGAAACTCAGGTCCTGCGGGTATTGAAGGAGTTGGTAGAGATAGCTTGGGGATTGTTCAATTTATGTTTTCTATTTATAAAGGTCATCATACTAACAATTTGATGAAGGCTACTTGTATTTTGTATGTTGTGGAGCATGCTTGTGCTCTTGGATGGAGCAAGCTTATTTGGGTATCTGATTCGCAGAC
>MU223520.1:701285-712513 GCA_018584345.1 Thuja plicata | reverse complement strand
TATATATATATATATATATATATATATTTCATATTTCATATAAACATAATAATTTTTTTGTTTATTATAACAAAAGAAATGGCTCACAGTATGAGAATGGAAGATAGACTTGAAGGTGCATCCAACTTTATATCTTGGAGAACTAGAATTACTTCTCTTCTTTTAGAACTTGAATTGGAGGAATATATAGAGAAAGAACCCAAAATACTTGAAGATGATGTAGAAAATACACTTGGAAAAGGTGAAATAATAAAGCCAAGAAGTTGATTATTGACCCTGTCAAAAACCCTATACTTCCTAGCATTTCAAGATTAACCACTTCCTTTGAAATAATCAAAACCATTCAAGACACATTTGAAATCAATAATGCTAGTAGATTGTTGACTCTGAAACAACTTATGAATATAAAAATGAACAAAGGGGAAACAATCACCTCTTACTTTCTGAGAATTTCAGAATTAAGGGATCAACTCCTTACTATTGGAAATAAGATGGGGGTATGTGCAGGATCATGGTATGCCAAAAAGTGACAATGTGAAAAGAAATCCTGATTGGTAGAATGAATTAAAAACAACTATAACTTTCAAATGGTATAATATTGTTTTAAATCTCTAGCATACATCACATTCTATGCTTCACCTACCACAAGAAAAAAAGAAAAAAAATTCAATTTGATAAAGTTTAGGCCAAGTTAAGGTGGTTAGACACAGGAGCTTTTATATTTCAAAAAAATTTTAGAAGAAAAATCATAATTAATTATTTAGTAGGAAAAACATTATAAAAAAATATATGTTACATCCGGACATGAGTCTACTACTTATATCTACAATCTAGTAAAAAAATATTATCATTTGATTGCGTTTAAGGTGCTCAAACATACACCTACTTCTTATCTTTTTATACTTGATTGATAGACTGAAAGTATACATAGAGAAACCAAAAGAATTTGTCACACATGATAAAAATCACTATGTTTGTGAGTTAAAGAAAGCTCTTTATGGCCTTAAACAAGCCCCAAGAGCATGGTATGAAAGGATAGACAACTATCTCACCAAATTAGGGTACTCCAAGAACATAACAAACCCTAACATGTACTTCAAGCCAGTAAATAGTGACATGATAATTCTAGTTCTGTATGTTGATGACTTTCTTATAATAGGAGAAGATCACCTGATTGCAAAATGGAAACAAGACCTAGTAGCTGAGTTTGATATAAAGGATATGGGCCTACTACACTACTTTCTAGGTCTATAAATTTGGCAAAAGGAAGATCACATTTTCTTAAATCTGGAAAAGTATACCATTCACATCCTAACCAGATTTGGAATGATGGATTGTAAACCATTGGCTACCCCAATGGAAACAAATCTACACAAGCTAAAAAGTGAAGCCAAAGATTCTGAACCTACAGATCCCTCACCATACAGGCAAATTGTTGGATCCCTCATGTATCTGGTAAACACATGTCCTAACATCTGTTATGCAACAAATGTACTAAGTCACTTCATGTGTGAACCTAAGAAAATACACTTGATGGCCGCTAAGCACATTTTGAAATATTTACGAGGAACTATTGGACTTGGTTTAAAATATGAAAAGGTTGAGATCCAACTTCAGGGTTATTCTGATTCAGATTGGGCAGGCAGTTCCACAGATCGCAAGAGCACTATAGGATGTTGTTTCAGTTTAGGATCAACAATGATATCTTGGTTAAGCAGAAAAAAATCAGTTGTTGCTCAGAGTTCCACTGAAGCAGAATACATGGCTGCCTCTATGGGAGCTAGAGAAGCAGTCTGATTAAGGAAGCTATTGTTTGATCTCTTTGGAAAACCTCTGGTACCTACCATTATTCATTGTGATAATCAAAGCTACATCAAACTCTCAGTAAATCCATAGAGATTCATTTCCCTTACATAAGATACATGGTTGACATGAACATCATTAAACTAGTTTATATCAACACTCAGGAACAAAATGCTGACATCTTTACCAAACCTCTTGCAAAATTGAAGATAGATTATTTCAAGAGAAAAAGTGGTATGACTAGACATTAAACTTGTTGGGATGAAATTCCCACTCTTGTATTTTGTATTCATGAATATATAAATAAAGTTATTTTGAAATATTTCATTTTTGTTCAAGAAGATGACGATCTTCTATATAAATTGAGGTTACTATTATAAGGTGACGATCTTGACAATAGTTAACCAAACTTCAACATTGACATTCTAAAGGGTTGTCCTGGACTGTGCCGGATATCTTGATGCTGGGATGTTATTATTGTATGATGTAATAACTCATATATCATGATTCACACCGTAACGGGTTGTCTTGGATTGTGCTAGGTATCATGATATCGAAATGTCTAAGTATATATCATGACTATGACTTCTTTATGTTGTCCCGAATTGTGTCGGTAATCATGACATACTATGACTTTCTACAATACATCTTAAACTCTCTCTTACTAAGAGGGAGTGTTGAAATATAGCTTCGTTCGTGTTTAAGTATGCCATATATATATATATATATATATATATAATCCTGAAGATCAGGATCCTCCCTCTGCAGCCACTGCTTTGGCTGCATGAGGTTTTTTTTTGATGAATAGTTGTTTTGTGTATTTTTGGCCTTGCGTCGTGTGACTCTCGTGGGGTGACTTTTTCCCCTGACCCCTTTTTTTGTGAATATGTACTTTATAACTTTTAATTAATAGTAAAGGGCCTATTCATAAAAAAGATGTATAAAACACTGTTACAGTATATATAACATTGCAGACATGATAAGTATTGATAGTTATCGTGTCATTGTAATCACATTACAGTGCACGATAACATCTTGGATTGTAATGTTTTTACAACCACGATGATTATTGTGTATCTTTAATAGCATTATAGTACACGATATTATTATGTAACATACTTTTGTTAAGAAACGACACAAAGTCGTTTAAGGTAAACGTGCCCTTCTGCAATTAATTCGGTTGATTAAAATTAACTTAACATAGGGGCATGACCCTACATGGCAACCACCATGTATGGTCATGACTTTACGTATTAAAAAATATATACTAAAAGATATTTGTGGAATCAATCAATCACCAAGGCAATTGTATTCTACAACAACATACAAATTCTAAGTAATATAAATTAAATCTTCTGATCTTATATTCCTTAACAGACTTGGCAACATTCTGAGGATGAACTAGTTGGTAGTTAGCTTTGGTTGTTTACCAGATTCTTAATTTGTGCACTTCTTTAGATTTTGTTACTTTCACTCACATCTCGAGGGAGTGGAATGAGGTAACAAATTGTCTGTGCAAATGAGCTTCTGATCACATGAAAAATTTGAATATTGTAGATAATGGGCAATTACCTCTGGGTTTGTCTCAACAGTTAGATCACTTAGTGGATCTTGATAGGGTTGTTTGATGCCCGTGCTTTGTATTTCTTCTTGTTTGAATATATTTTAACCCCTCTTTTATTTCAAAATGTCAAAACCACCCAAAAATCTAACCCGAAATGAACATCAAAATTTCCTATTTCTTTAAAATCTTCCTTGCTTTTGAAATTTTATGAATCCTGTTAAATCTCTTTGGGTTTGACATTTTCTTGAAAAAACTTGTTGAGGCTTTCGTAAGAAGTTTACATAAATTCTGACCTCCATAAAAAAGATTTTATTATATATCGAATCTGTGCAAAATCCAAACTTGTTAAAAATGAGCATCATAATGAGTCTTTCGCCAACAATGTTAGGATAATCTTTGTGAGGAAAATAAGGCCGAGGGGTCTGATAGGAAGAGAGTTACTGAAAAATAAAAGTGGAGCTGCTTGAGATTTTTTTTGAACATTTTAAAGCTGATGGTCCCAAGAATTTTGTAGTTCAATTTAACTTAAAAATTTAAGCTCCAAAATTTAAAGAAGCTGGTGGTCTTATGAATACATATGTTTGTCTTTTATAATATGTGCAATAATTAAAACACGTTGAAAAAATTATTTTCCCTTAAAAGAAATATTTTTTATAAAAATCTAAATTTACATAATTTTTTTTTTATGGATGGTTTAGGAACCCGATACGGGCTCACACATGCCTCTTTAGCTTAGAGCTAAGGACTGAGGGGCATCCGCGCTGCAAAATTTGCCTAGGGTAGATCCCAACCTCATCCCTTATGATGTCGGGCCTTGCACTCGGCAAGACTTGCCTCATCCCTTATGATGTCGGGCCTTGCACTCGACAAGACTTGATTCTTGGTGTTCACGAGTAGACCAAGGGCCAATTGACTAAATTTACATATTTGACAAATAAGAGATAACATTCGTAAACCGGCGAGATGATTTCATCTATTTAGAAATGATCTCATAGCAATTTTTTAATTGATGGGACCTCCTTTTCCTCTTCCATAGAACATCTATACATCACGGTTAACGCCTCATTTAATTTTAATTTACATCTTTACCAGTGAAAGAAAGATTATTGTTTCGGATAGCTGGATAGACACTGGCCAAGAAAATAGGATTGTATTATATAATATTTTTCTTTTGTAAGCCGAATAAGAATTTCCGCAAAACATGTTGAGCAGGCATAAAAGCATATCTACCGATAAATTGCCTGGACTCTCAAATCTATCGGCTAATTATGTTTGACATTAATTTATAATCCCTCTAAAATGGGTATCATATGTCCGAACCGCAAACTCCAAATCGCCATTATCAGAAGCTTTGCAGGCACCCTCGCCGCTAAGTCAAAAGACAATTTATTTATATTTATTTGTCATTATTAGGTTTTACATTGCTACTAACGATATTAAAACTAAATATTTTGGAGTAATCCAGAGATAAATAAATAATTGCCCGCGCGCTTCAACAATAAATAGTAGCATCATTAGCCTTTTTCTCACAGAATACATAAGTGAGTGCGCAAATGGCGAAGGGATAGCAATGCTCCGAATGGACTTTTATGTGCTATGATCTGTGATGGGGGAATATTTAAGATGACTACGCTTCTTACAAGCCTATAAATAATTGATCCTTGGACATAAATTTAAATTAGATTATAGTTTTCAAATAATTAGAGTTAAATAATTTTGAATATATATATTATAGATCAAATTTTGTTCCATGTAGTTATAATAGAAATCTTTCTAATTACAACTTTAAAATCAAATATTTAGCCATCTAATCATATCTTGGAAGTTGGTTTTATACAACTCTTTCATAAACATCTTTATAATTTGACTTATGTTCATGTATAAAAAGAAATAAACATACATTCATTTTCATTGAGAATTAATGATTATGACAAAAACATCCATTGATCTGTGTAATTCAATTTAGAAAATGATCTAATTAGGCACACTTTAAGAAAGGGATATGTTTACTACAATGTGAAAAATAGATCATTAATGGTATGTAGAAAATTCTGAAAATGATAATTAACAATCCTTAGGTCATTAGGTTTTCTTGTAAATTATATTTGTTTAGATTTATGTCAAATTTGTGACTGGTTTATTGCATAATATTGATAGAAAATAAATGATAAATGAAACACAAAATAGAATTCAATCTTGTGAAGGAAAGACAATATAAAATCTGAGAACAATTGCCATATAAATCTAAAAAAAGAGTTAAGAAACAATAATGGCACCAAACTTGAAAAGTCCATGAGATAAACTTTGAAAAATCTCATCAATGCTTTTCTCTCTTTCCCTCTAGCAAGGGCACATTTTTTACTTGAGTAAATCATTAACATATTTTTTATAATCATTTGTTTATTTTTAATAAAAGACTCTTTAAAACAATAAAAGTTTATTATATATTATTAAACAATAACCATAAGCCACTTGTGTCTTTCATTACATTAATTAGAAAGAACTATTATTTATTAATTATAAAATTGTAAATAAGATGAAACAAAATGCATTATTTTTGTTAAATTCTTTATTATGTACTCTTGTTTTGAGAGACATTCATAATATTATTGTCAGCTATATTTTGGAATAATAACTATTTTTGATAATAAAAAAAATAATATCTTCCAAATCTTTTCATTTACAGATTTTTTTCTTATATAAGACACCTATGAAATTATATAATTTTATAGAAAAAATATAATCTAAATATTATTAATTGTAATTAATAAATAAAAGAATATACTATTAAAAGAAAAGATAGTTTTATATTACTTGAAGAAACTTCCCTTATGATGTTGAAGCCTTCCATTCATCAACACTTGATCCCTGGTGGTCTCATACCAAGAGCCTATTAATAAATATTTTAGTTTTCAATATAAAAAGATCAAATAAAAACTCAAATTAATTTATAAATTTATTAAAATATTTTGTTATTTATCTCTCATAACCTTTTTAAGATATAAATAGGCTACTAAATAACCTACATTTGTTTATAAGAATATACTTATAAATAAAAAATAAAAAAAAATAAAACAAACAGTTTAATTCTATTGATCAATTTAATTTTCAATTAACTAAATTAGATCATGGAGATAGAAAAAAAAAACTACTAAACTTTTATTCATATAATTAAGATAGAACCACATATAACATAATTTTGAGATGCCATTATGTTTTATTAAAAAAATCCTTCTATATTTATTTATTTGAAGGCTCACATTATTGCTATACATTGAAGACTAAATTATTATATCAACCGTCTTTAGCGTCCTCAAAAATATCCAATATGAAACATATAGAGCTACCTTCATTCTATCCATTCTACTCGGAAAATTGTAACAAAAATAATCTCAAGAACATAAATAAGGTAAGAATAAGAATATGGAAAAAAAACCAAAACTTCAAAACAATGAGAGATCTAGCACTGCGGATCTAACTTTCTTTTAACAGACATAAATCTTCGCTGAAGTATACCATTTAGTTGTGGTCTGTAAATCTTCTCATAGAATTCTATTTAGGAGATGGCTATAAATGTAGATCTAAAAGATAAGAGTTGTTTATAAATATTCTCTTAACATTCTATTTGGAAGTTGTGTGTAAATATTTAATTTAATAATTGCTTGAAAACTTTCGATTAAAATACATCCAATAATCTTCTACTAACATTCTATTTAAGAGTTGTCTGGATATCTTTCAGTTAAGAATTGACTGTAAATATTCCAGTTTAATAAAAGAAACAAAATGAAATTAAAAAAAAAAATACAACAAATGTGCATTTCGATTTAGCTGTATGAAAGCATGACTTATTAGAGGAAATTTATCCTTAAAATGCACCGAGTTGCATAAGGAAGTGATTTTTTCTACTTTCTTAATGGAGGGAATCTCTCTAGTTGTTGATTTTAGATCTCAGATCTTAAATCTCCCTCAAAGTTTTAGAACCCAACAAGTATAAGAATATGCGAGCCTGTAAACATCACTCTGAAAGCAGCGCTAAAGAAAATTAATAATTTATGTACAACTAAAAAAGAAAAAGAATTGCATTCCAAAATTAAATGCTACTGATTATGGCATGTTTAACGGGAAAAAATAAAATCATTCCAATATGTAATGTTGCGATTTTAAGCAGAGTTATAAAATTTAATACCTATGTTAAGATCACGACAATGGAACTCTTTTTTTTGGGAAAATTCTTCAGACTCCAATTTAAAAAAATCCTAATGTCTTTACCAATAAAAATATCGAATTTTATTCACATTCTTTTCTTCTTAGTTACATTATTTTTAACGCTATAATCAATGACTGTAAATTGTACTAGCTGGCGATAGGTAAAATCAACAAAAAATATCACCAGACCATAACTATCCTTATCCCTTTAATTTGAAATCCCAACTCATTATCAGAGAATATGTTCCTCCCTCTCCATTTGATTGCTAAATGCGTCCAACTCAAATAAAGGTACACAATATCATAAATCAGGAAGCTCCTACTAAGTACGAACTAATTCCAAAACGACTCAAGAATTTTAAGGAAAAAATAAAGTAAGTTGCCATTTTCATTGCCGAAAAAGAAAAACTATCCAGTAAGAGGGCTGACAACTATCCGGGAGAAAAAAGTAATTTCCACGAGAAAAGCTCCCACACAATGGAACTCTATTTTTTGGGAAAATTCTTCAAACTCCAATTTACAAAAATCCTAATGTCTTTACCAATCAAAACATTGAATCTTGCATGAAAATTAGAAATAGAAACCCCATCAAAAGAATAAAAAAACTTTAAAACTATCAAATTCTCCAAATTTCAATGCAGTTGTCGAGACTCTGGGAGCAATAGAATTCTAAATTGCTAATTTTATTCATATTCTTTTCTTCTTTGTCACTGTTATACACTGAATTTGCGCCTCTGATCTCAATCTCTCCTGGTCTTGATAATCCAGTATAACAAGGGAATCATCTCTAGGTTGTGGGACCTCTGCTAATTGAGATGAGACCTCCAGATTCTAGGCTGGTTCCTCTTGGATAATCACCTTAGCTTGCTCTTAAACAGGAAAGTAAAACTTGAGGGGAAAAGGGGTAGAAGGATTGCATGGAAAGGGAAATGACTGAAAGCAAACTACCTACTAGGTGATACACCAAATTTGACATGAAAACATAACACACACAGGATAAAGCCTTTAGTCAACTAACTTTGAATTGGAGGTAAAACACAAATCTCTTGTATAGGCATGCATAAATATTTCATAAAAAGGTCATGATTAAACCTGTTAAGAGGAAAGAGTTCTTCACAGTTAACAGCTTAAACCCAGACACGAGTTACAACCTGCAAGCAGACATACTCTTCTACAAGTAGATGCTACGAAAGGACATGATTAAGAGGAATAAAAATCATTCACAGTTAACCTCATCAACCATCTAAAACACATACAAACAAGCAGAAAAAAAAAGACAAGGCTGACACAACTCAATAAATTGATTCCAAGAACTTAAGATCTGCATATTATTTCTCACAATGAGTTACAGACTCATACACAAAAATACACCAAGGACAGAAAAAATGTCACAAAGTATGCCTTCCTGCATAATCCCGAAAAACTAGTTACAAATGAGTCCTCAACTCATACTTATGCATTTTCAGCCAACTGCATTCTGGGGAGCAATAACTTCCTGATCGGATGGCCTGTCCAGTCGCCGTCTAATTCTGCAAAAATACCAGTTGGCGACCCCAAAGTCCTACCCAGGAAATATCAACATAAATGCCCCTTCTCAGAAGCAGTCTTATCCCTCTAGAAGAGTTGCAAAAGTCTCTGAAATGCAATAACTCTTCTGCAGACTTTAACAACTGCAAATTCTGATCTTTATGAAAAATATCTAATCTCTCCACCTGTAAAATATCTGATTTAGATTGTCTGAGAACAATCTGATCTCTCTGTCTCTAGAAAAAATCTGATCTTTCCCCTTGACTGTCTTTACTTTTGATTTCTGCGAGTGAGCGACGAGCCTTCTTTAAACTTCCTTTCATGTCAGTCGCATACTCGCAGTCTTTCATGCTCTATTTCTGTCCTCTGCACGAGTGAGCGATGCCGTCTTTCCTTATCCTGAGTCGCTTACTCGCGAGTTGATTCTTTATTTCACCCGAGTCTCTGCGACTAAGCGCCAATGCGCTTTCCTTTTCATCTATTCCTTTATCGCACAGTCGGTGGTAGTTTAAAATGACCTTTTGATTCTGAGTGACTGAGCGACGTTTCTTTTCTTTATGCCAATTTTTCTTGGTCGCGCACTCGCGAGCTTCTTTCCTCTGTTTTCATTTTATGCACGAGTGCGCGACAACATCTTCTTTTAACTCAGTCGCCAACTCGCAAGCATAAAAAACCTGCCTTACCCCTGACTGCGAACGTGCGACGAGCTTCCTTCATCCATAGTTGTTCACTCGCGAGCTGTTTTCCCTTTGTCTAATTTGATCAGCGACCGAGCGACGACCTTATCTTTACTTATCGCATAGTCGTAGGCTTCCTTTTCCTTTCTCTTTATTGCTCGGCGAGTGCGCGATGACTACTCCTTTTAACTCGTCGCAAGATCGCGAGCCATTTTTTCATACTTCAAATATGATCAGCGACTACGCGATGACCTTATCCTTCAGGTCGTCGCATCCTCGCGAGCTGTTACTTCTTTTATTTCATTGCTCGGCGACTGAGCGATGAGACTCCTTTCTGCTCGTCGCGCACTCGCGAGCTCCTTTTCTTCCATGTTGAAATGCTCAGCGACTGCACAACATTCGTGGACTTGCGGAGAAATAGGAAACAGGGGGGAATTTTCCTTTCTTGCGAAAAATCTCTCTATGGGTGCGAAGTCTGCAACATGTAAAGAATCATCTCTTTTTTCCTTTTCGGAAAATACCCTCGCAGGTAGAAATCCGCCACGGAGAATCAAAATTTCAATTCTCTGCCTTGAGTCTTTTTTGGTTTCAGAAAATTGGAAAAGTGCTTTGAAAACTAAAAGCGGGGTCCACCACAGCGCTCTTTCCTCCTTTCTGCCTTTTGCACAAAATCACCTTCGCAGGTAGAAATTTTCCGCGGAGACTGCTTTGCGAAAAATTACCTTCTCAGGTAGAATTCTGCCACGTCCTTTTTGTCTTTTCGGAGAATTGCCCGAGAGGTGCAAAACCCGCAAGCCTTTGCGGAATTTTACCTTCGCAGGTAGAATTCCGCCATGTGGAGAAGATGACTTTATGTTTCCCGCAAGCCTTTTCGGAAAAATACCTTTGCAGGTAGAATTCCGCCAAGGACCAAAAAAATGGCACTTTTAGGAGGGATAAAGGAATTAGATGGTCACACAGGGCAGACCAGGCCAAATTGCAAAGGATGGAAAATTTGGGCAACATTTTGGCGACTTCTACGGGATGTCAACCTGCTAGACATGAAAACCAGTAGCCTATTGACATCAAACTATCCACTGGGCATGGAGTCACTTCTTGAGCAAAAAAGCTTGCCAGGGAAAAAAAATGTGCACGTGCACTTCTTGGAAAACATGGAAACTACACTAGAAAGCAGGGAAAGGAAAAATGAGGAACTGCCTACAAGAAAACAAGGACCTACAGAGAGGGATTAACCTCAAAGCAAGGCTTCAAGTGGAAACCATTCATTGAGATTGGCAGGGCGTCTCCATTAAGAGTTGAAAGTTGGAAAGTGTTAGATCCTCTGCACTCTGTTATAACAAATGGTCCACCCCAAAAGGAATCAAATTTTGTGTGCCTGCCAGGTCTGGACCTGAACTCGTCCCACTTGAGAACTACATCTCCAACCTTGAAGTTCCTTCCCCTGGCTCTTT
>MU223520.1:652234-672470 GCA_018584345.1 Thuja plicata | reverse complement strand
GCCTTATGTACTTAACTGCCACAAGGCCTGACATAATGTTTTGTGTAAGTCTGATATCAAGGTTCATGGAGACTCCAAAAGAGTCACACTGGAAAGTAGCGAAAATAATTTTAAGATATGTGAGTGGAACAAGGAATTATGGCATTCAATATTCAACTTCAAATGACTTCAAGCTCATAGGATATTTAGATAGTGATTGTGCTGGGAGTATTGATGATAGAAGAAGTACATCCGGTTATGTTTTTCATTTTGGCACCGGTGTAGTATCATAGGCTTCAAAGAAACAACCAATAGTCACACTTTCATCTGCTGAAGCAGAGTACGTAGCAGCAACAGGAGCATCATGTCAAGTTGTATGGATGAGAAGAGTGTTGAAAGAGTTGAAACATGAACAAGAAGATGCAACAAAGATCTATTGTGACAATAACTCAGCCACAGCATTGTCCAAGAATCCAGTCTTTCACAAGAGGAGCAAACATATAGATACAAGATATCATTTTATTAGAGAACTAATCAACAATGGAGAAATCTTTTTGGAATTCTGCAGGTCTGAAGATCAATGTGCAAATATCTTTACCAAGCCATTAGGAAAAGAAAGTTTTGTCTTTCAAAGAGATCATTTAGGCATTATAGATGGCAGTAGTTGTGATTAAGGGGGAGTGTTGGAATAATCCCAACTACTCTCTACCTCCGTAATTTTCTCCAGCCCTCTCTCACGTGCCAGGTCACTTCTTCTAGCTCATCCATCTCCCTTGGACATTGCGTGATTTTGATTATACATTTATAGCAAATCCTCTGCCGTAGTTTTATTTTGCTGGCTGTTCAATCAACATTTACTTGTATTTAATATTTTTGGTTTCCCCTCTTTTCTGGGTACATTCGATGTATATCTGGGAGTTCTCCTTTTATTTCTGCAATCTTTTTTGTTTGAAACTGTAGAACAGAGCTATGATATATTGAAATGAAATACTTCTGTATGTGATATATATGCAAATATATGATAAAAGACTGCTGTTTTTATTTTCTGTGAATGCTCTATTTTTCTATTCCCCTGCCTCTGTCAACACCTTGCACACTGTATGTCTACCCTATTGTGACTGTAGTCCCTCAATCACAGTCAATAAAGCACCTCAATTCAAACCCCCTTTGGATCTAGAGCCTTCACCATTGCCGGCAAAGAAAGATTCAAAAAAACAAAAAATGAGCTAATGAACTAAAACAACCATCAAACATGCATTTCGATTCAAACTCACAATATCTCTGATCCAGGGTTTGTATCCATTGCCTAAATCTGGGGTCCATTCAAAACATTGGGTTAAAAGAAATCTTCTGCATTTCCATGAGTTACCTCTGCAATGTCGTACTCGGAGCAAAAAAAAAAAAATTAAAATCACAGGAAAAAACAAATCCACCTTATCAAATTTATCCTGCATTATTGTTTGTGATTGCAACTAATTACACTTTTTCTTATGTTACCAAATTTTCAGGAAACCCCCTACATTTCTTGGTAGAACTCATCCCAGAATCAGAATCAGATTGGGATGTGATTCAATGCAGAATCAGGCAGGGATTGGTTTTTAATATTTAGCATACAGGAATAAGTTGACCTAATATAAAAATGTTCAATCTATCTAATATTATGAATTGAAAATTTTGCATCTTCAATATCAACTGAATGTTGAAATATAATTCAATGCGGATAAAAGAAAAAGCAATGATAATTGAAAATGATATGCCTCACAAATCATTGGTGCAATTGATATCAGAATATAAGATTTTGAAACTTGTTATGGCGACTAAAACAACAATTCATGAAATGATAAGGTTTGATAATTTTTAATTTTTACAGTTTTGAAAATTGAATTTGTATGTGTTTAATGGCTTCTACCGTTATAACCAAACATTAACGATGCTTTTGGTCTGGTGTGGAGCAGAAAGCAGAAGAAAAAGGGACAAAGCAATGTTGAATATGTACAAGGCATGCTCCCCATTTTTGTGAGTTATTTGTGGCTTGCGAAGGGAAAGTGAGCAGAGAGTTGAGCCGGCTGAAAGCGACCAGACTGAACATATTACCGCCTGTCCATGATCAATTGTGAAGGAAGTCTTGTTTGTCTCCGATTGGTCATGGTCATTCACACAGAAAATCAACTTCTTCGAAAAGAAAGAAAATAAATTACATTGCAAGTAGAGAATCAAGAAAGAAAAATAAATTACATTGCAAGAAAAAGAACCTGGGTTTTCAGTGTTGTATTTCAAAATCATCAGTAATAGCTTTCTTCTCCAAAATTTTCCAATTTTCCTCCCTTCCAGATTTTATGTCCACCCGTCCGTCAAAACTTCCTTTCGTCCTCCTTTTTTCTTTCTTTCCTTCAAGAGTTTGTTTTTAGTCCCCAATACCAAAACAACGACCACCACTGCAACGAATTTTCCGATATCTTCTTCTTCTCTAGACCAAAAACAAAGGAAACTCATTTCAGTTACGTGAGCTGTTAACAATGAAAATAGTTTTGAACATCTGCCACGTTTACTGTCCACTCCTCATTCATTTGTTTCAAACTAACTGTTGAGTGGACACAAAATATAGGATTATTAAAAATATTACATTATGTCTTTTCCAGTATGAAGAAGAAGTGATCCGTAAAATTTTCCATATCAGACAGTTTTCCGGTGGTCAATGTCCACATTAGAAAAGTCTATCGGCTTAATTAATCAGTGGCCGGGATATTAGCTGTTTTGGGTGCGATTCAGATCACGATTGCATATTTAATGGTTTGTCTGAGAGTTGGTTTGAGAGTACACTGAACAATTAAAAATGTTAAGATTTGGAGCAAATAGCTTAACATCATAAGATCCATAACACCTATAGTGCTTTGATTCCCAAAAATATAAGAGCCAATAAGATTTGGAGATTTTAAAGATCTATTAGTCCGTGTAATACTATTTACAAAATATCTACAGAAGTGTTAGTAGCTAGAATCAAACCGTTTCTTGATTTCATTATTAATTGTAATCAGAAGGGCTTTGTACCAGGCTGCCTAACCCTTGATGCGGTGATTACGGTACATTAATTTATCCATTCAATAGATAAATGTTGAATGTTTTAGGATGGTTTTAAAACTTGATAGCTCTAAAGACTAGCACTTGTATTGAAAGAAGGTGCAAGGGATATGCCGATAGGTTTTTGATGTGAAAGCATAATTGAAACTTTACATAATAAAATGAAGTACATTAAAATGTCATTCTATTAACATGTTACATTGTAGCATGAAGTCTTGTACAGAGTTGCATCCATCCAACAATATTTTTGTACTATATTTTTTTGTATTGAAGGGAAATATTCCAACATGCATTCCAATGAGCATATAAAGAGTCACAATTACATTAAGATCTATAAATAACCTTGGAGTACCATTAATCTTAAAGCATATTAATACCAATATAATGTCTAGTAACCAATTCATGGGAAGATTCAAGGAGGATGAGGGTTCTCTTGAAAGTTAAATATAGTTCAACATTGTAGAATTAGTTATATAATAATTAAAAACTATATATGTTTTGATAAATTATTGGAACATGGTGCATATCAAAAATAGTTTTAGTCTTATTAGATATTATCATAGTAATATATTATAGAAGATGGAGCATTTTTATTTTAAATCAAATTTACATATTGATTAAAAGTTTAAATAAATGTATAAATAAATAAAATATAATAATAAAAAAGTAATAGTTAAAATGTTATATGGTGAAAACTAGCTAATGTAAATAATACACATATAAGAAATGTATTTTATATTAAATTACAGTATTATTAAATTATAATATTTTTAACATGCAATTATTATATTGTAATTAATACTATTTCTTTCTAAATCTGTATGACCTATTTTTAAGTGTATATAATTTAAAATCAAATTGGTATACAATTATTATATTGTAATTAATAATATTTCTTTCTGAATCCATATGACCTATTTTTTCTAATTAATAATATGAATCTATTATATTTTCACTATTTTCTTTTGGTTGTTGTTGTATGGTTTCATTAAATTTTTAAAGGATTAATGATTTTTTTTGTAAATGGATTAATGAAAAATTGAAAGGATACACAAAAAATTTCTGCAAAAATTTTCAACTAAGAATATTCTATATGGTAAAGCCCATTGGTATTCAGATTGCAATATATCCAAGACTAATTTTTGTCTTCCTAGTTGATTATAAACATTTCTAAAGTCTCAGTTAAAAAGGAAATTATGTTTATCAAGGAAAATGCTTATAAGGTCAACATATAGCTAAGATCAAATAAATACACAAATCTTCTTTCAAATTTTTGTTAACCCTAATTATTTTCAAAATATGAAATAAACATGGATTCTCAAAAAAATAAAGAACCAATTTGATGGTCAACATTGTTTATAATAAATTATTGACCAATTTATTTGAAATTACACTCAAATGTCAATACCTAATTTATTTTAAAATATCTCACACATAGATCTTATAGATATTTTAGTCTATCTTAAATTTATTTTAAAAAGAAACTTAATACAATATCTCTAATTTTTTTTATTTAATAAAATTAAAAATACTTACACACAACAATACACAATTCTCAAATCTTTTTGTAATTTCTTAAAATTAAAACTTCCACAACATGTTGATAATGTAAACTATAATATAAGTATGCAAAGTTTTTAGTATCTACACGGTCTCTACATCGCCTTGCCACTTCTCATTTTTCTTTGCTACTTGTCTTGTTCCCTATGGCCTTTTTATCGTAGTTCCTTTCGTCCAACTATGGAGGATTCACGGCTTCAAAAACATTGTGTTGGAGGCTGCATTATTGACCGTGTTTGGTATAGTTGGTTCCCTGTTAGCCACTTAAATGGGGCGTTGAGCTGGCTGGAGGCACCATCAATTATGTTTGGGTATGTGGCGATGTTTTTTTAGAATCATTTTGCCAATCTCCATGAACTAACAATTACCCACTGCTCACATGAGCACGCAGAAGAATCACTATAATACTGACATGCTCGAAACCTTTTTATCAACTACAACAAACAAGACGAGGAAGCTCAATCTACTGAGCAAAATGTCTTTTCACCGAGATGTTGACTGGAAACTACCTTGACAATTAAAAACCAACTTTTAAAGTAGGAAACCAATTTTGAAAGGTCTGCAAACAACTTATTAAAGAGGGCAATATGGTGACCGCTAATTTTAGCAGTCGGGTTTTAAATTTAGAAAGGCCAAATTAATCTGAAAGATGTATTTTAAATTTAGCGAGCAGGATTATATGGGCCCACACCCATATTAAAGGTGTAGAGACCCTATGATATTTCATGTGATGCCAACACGCTTTGAAGGAAATTACACTAGTTCCCAAAATGGACTCTACGAGGGTCAATCTGAGTCGTCCTGGTTAGGAGGGATCCATTTTAGGAGGCTAGCCTGGGCTTTATGCCCGTGAATTGCATTTTCTTGAAAGTTTCAAGAGCCATTTCAACAGACCCAGTGACACCATATCCCGCAATCCTAACATTCCATGAGACATTTTTGAGGCATTCCCAACTACAATGTTTCACTCGAATCTTATATCCTTCCTGCTTTTTACCCATTTTTTCTGCAGCATGACAACTTGTAATCGGCGGGCGGGCGACAGATTTAAAATTTCAAAACTTTTAAATTTATTTGAAAACTTTTAAAACTTGTTCGCCAAATCCACCCTGAACATATTTTGTTGTATTTATTTCGATGAATTATTATTCATGATTGTCTACCACCGTAATTGCAATGGCAACATCTGATAAAAATAGCCTTTCCATCATGCTTCGATGGATGTTTTTAATCTGTTTCAAAAGATTTCGTACGTAATTGCAATGGCAACATCTGATAAAAATAGCCTTTCCATCATGCTTCGATGGATGTTTTTAATCTGTTTCAAAAGATTTCGTACTTTTGGCGCACGTAGGGAGCATAATTAGTTTTTTGATTTTTACGAACCACATTTCTAAAACAATTATGCTTTGATGGATGCTCATTTATTGTTACAAAGTTCTCATTTGGGTAAAAGACTGGATGATGCTTGCTGGAAAAATGTCCTTCCTCTGTGTTGACAAAAGTCCATTCCCACGTTGTTGGAATAGACATGTCTAAGAGGACAACATTCAAAATGATCACAGTCACCATTTAAAGCTTTCATTTCAGATGCAAATCATATTGATCTCTTTTGTTTGTTAATCACTCCATTCATTTCTAGGCTTACACAGAAGGTGTGAATCTTGATCCCCACTACTTAGTAACTTCATTACTTGCCAAATTGTCAATTCCCTGCTAAAAAAACTTGCAGTTGTTGAATATGATAGGCTCGTCTTTCTGTGCAAGCCAACATTACGAAAATGGAATGAGATGAAAAAACTACAACAGAAGTGTATTGGAGAGGAAAGATGGAGTGTCGAGGGGCCATATCCATAGATTTAGGTTTTGCAGTGATGATGCCATTCACCCAGAATGCAATTTTCTCGCACATAAGTTCCAAAAGACGTGTATTTGAAGGCAGAAAGGACATCACTGCATTACCACTTTCCTAGTTATCGACATCAGAATACCGGGCAACGTCAGAAAAGTAGGCGTGAGAGTTGTTTCGGGCGTGAGACAAAAATAAGCGTGAGACAATAAATGTAGGTATGGAACTGGGCTCACTCGGGAGGAAAAGCCTATCGGCTTAATTATGATAGAGTGAGATGGGACTTTCTCTATAAGGTCCTCAAACACATGGGATTCAACACTAACCTAGTTAGCATTGTTAAGACATGTGTAGATATATTGAAGTTCTCTATTATAATAAATGGAATTCCAAGGGGATAAATTATGAAAAAGAAAGGAATAAGACAAGTTGAACACTTCTCCCCTTATCTTTTCATTTAAAATTGAAATCTTATGTATCTTGCCTCTATGTCTCCTAATGTGGTGAGACCTAACACATGTCCTTGGTAGTGAAGGGACAATGCCACCAATCTTGACTCTGACTTGTATATGTTTGCGAACATGAGATTGATCTACGAGTTATACTATTTAATGTTAAATCCTTGGTAACGAATATATGTTTACGAAACAACTAAATTAACATTAAAACTTACTTGTTTTGAACTTTCTTTAGGAAATGTTAGTTGGGTAATCAACGATACAAACCCTTGGCGTTGTACCTCCCTCAAACTAGGGGTGACCTAAAAAAGTCAAACAGATACCTGGTACAATCATGACTTGATCATATTATATATGCTTGATAGTAAAATACAAATAAATAAATTTAGAAATATACATATCATGGGGCTATCACTGCGAATTGAGATACTTGTGACTCTACCGTGGCGAACCGGTCTCATGACATTGTCAGACACCACCCTCTATCAAATAAACCATGTAAATTAATAATGAGTACGCACAAGTGACAAGTATACATGTATGCATAAATCATCTAAAATACTTAATTACCTTCCCCTTGTCAACGCCAGATGCCTAAACCCCCTCACATTGTCCCCCAGTGGCAATTGGTGAAACCTGCACCAGTATGTAATAAGATGATCATAAAAATTAGAAAACAAATGTATATACTATTATAAAAAGGAAACCAATGAGTACATTAAAAAGCATGTACCGTATAAGTGTCAAGGCCAAAAGAAATGGCCTAAAGCATGGACCCCTCCACTTGTGCCATCTCCTCCTCTGTCATCAACTGAACAAAAATGGAACGCATAAAAAAACATAAGTGAAAAATTATTATAAGAAAATTCTACTAAAACTATGAACGTTTAAAATTTAATACAATGTAACAAGTTAACTATTTACTCTTACCATAATAGTAGGAGTCCATGGCTCTGCATTTCCCTGATGCACATCTCCATGAGGTGCTTTAGTGCCTGTAGTGTGTTGTGTAGTATCGTCCACCTCGAAGATGTAGTTATATGCATCACTATCATTCAGGGGACCCAAGCACATATTCTTGCACAGAATGCAAGTGTGGGGCACATAAACATGTGAGCTCCTGGAGGATGTGGAAGGGCCGGAATCATCAGCATGAGGATGCAACAATTTTGCATTTTTCCTAACCAGTAGATCACTCAAGGTGTGAATGGCTCGATTAGTTTGTGAGTCGACCTCAACAATAACATCAGGATGCTGCACTATAGGAGGTGGTGAAATCTCAGGCGGGGGGACATATGTGTGGGATTTCACCTGGTGTGCCCATGGCCTATCCTGAGGAGCGCCTAAGCCTACGGCCTGGTTTGGTCTCATGCTCCAATAATATACCTTGTGATTGAGCACAAATTCAGCATACACTTTTCTTAAGAAATATAATGGGACATCCAAATTGTTGTGGGGTGGCCTATAAAAAACCATCCACCAGCAGTCCCAAAAGTGGTCATGAATTGCATCATTTGTGCACCATTTAATTGATAGCTTGGTCTTTTTAGGGTCCACTTTTAAACTGGTTTTCAGATCCACAAAAATGTTACATATGTCATGTTTTGTTATATTTAGGTTCATAACTTGATCATAATCAAGTCCATCATCTAGCTCGACATGTATGGAATCGCTCCACAGAAGTGAAACATTATGTTGCTCTGTGAGTTTCTCCATGTTTTCAATAATGGAGTTCAACATGGAAAACATGGGGCATAGTGTGGGGATATTGGCATATGTAGTCTGATATCCTCTAAGCTGATTTAGATTATCTCCTATGAGATCCTCTAAAGGTCGAGGGTTTGAGACTGGTTGGTCTTTTGAAGGTGAGGGATTGTTTGGAGGTGGTTCTTGATTGTTAACAGGGTCATTGGGAGGGTTTTCTGATTGGTTTGAGTCCATATCTAATTACAATTAAAAAAAAAATAGACAATTATAATCAATTTAGAAAAATGATAAATAATATCAATTAAACCATAGTTTTTATTAAAAAGACTACAAATTTCAATTAAAAAACAAAAACAACAAACAAAACTAAAACATTTTACATACTTGTTCAATTTGGAGATATTTCTCAAACAGGGAAATCAGATATCAGATAGGTTTTGGATATCTAAAACCTTGGACAACTTTTGATGTTTTCACAATGAAAACTGAGAACTCAGCCCGCGGGCCTTAAAAATAGTTTTACTAGCAAATATCAAATATCCAATTTTATCAGATATCCAATTAGGGTTGTGCTTTGGCTTTTGGTTTGGACAGATGTATTGACACCCAGGTCTACTAAAAATTCAACAATATTTTTAATGCTCTTTTGGATGAGTGAAAAGGAGGATTTTTACACATCGCTAGTTTTTGGCATACCATGATCCTGCACATATCCGGATACAGGTACAGATACTATTGAGGAGGAGGATGAAAGTGACCTGATTATGCTAGAAAAATGGTGAAAAGGAAAAGGAAGAGGCCTTGAAGAAGGAGAAGGGAGAGGGGTATGAGGAAGAGCAGGATGAGAGGGGAGAAGATGAGGGATAGGATATGGAGATTCATGAGATCAAGGAGTAGGAAATTGACATCTAAGTGAATCTTGGATGTGATAAGCTAGAGGATGATAAAAAAAAGGTGCTTAGTGCTGAGCTTGGGTCACTGAATCCCTTTAAAGAGTTGGAGAATCAGAGAGATAAGCCTTCAGAGCCAAATGAGGCTAAGGATTCTTCATCCCCTACGTCTGCTGGAATTTTGGGTGAAGGGTATCACACTGTCAATCTAGTTAAATATGATGACTCCATGGAACAAAATAACCATTCATCGCAAAGGGAACCCCTTCCTCGGTGAATTTGAATTCGGAAAACCCTTACACCTTTGATCATTCTAAATTCCAGATGGTTATCTTTATGAAAAAAATGCTCTGAAGTACGATAGTTGGGTCTTCCATAAAATCAAGGATTTGGCGACCACTAACCAGGATCTGAAAGAAAAGATTAAAAATATGGAAGGCAAGGAAGAAAATAGGAAGGGGAGGCTTGACAAATTGGAGCATAAGATCACTGAGATGGCCAAGAAGGTGGATAACATTTCTGATATGCTAAGGAAAACCCTCTTGGCTTACTATGAGGGTAAGACAACTACAACCAATAGTATGGATGCCCTTGTCAGTTATTTTGAAGGGAATGACCCCTCAAAAGCCACTATGAAATTGGGCAAGGACTATGATGATAATGATGTCACTCCTCCTGGTTCGGGGAAGCGCACTAGGGAAAGTCTAAAGAAGAAGGAAAATTTTGCTTCCAATGATGTCTCTCTATTATGCGCGAGATAGTGAAGAAAATGTCTTAAATTAGGGTAGAGGTAGGAAAATTTATCGAAGATACATTGTAGGTGGCCTTTGGTTTTTTATTTTAGGCTGGGTGTTTTTTGGGGTGGTGTTGGTTTTTTGGGTTGGCTCTGTTCGGGATTGATCCTGGATTTTTTAGTGAGTGTCTGTAGTTTTTGTGGCTTGGAATTTTTTGGGGCTTTAATGCTTTATCTTTAGTTCTGTTGTAAAGGGTTGCAGGGCCCCTTCAAAACCCAATTGTTCTCTAATCCAAAACAATTCTTGGAGTGGGAAGAAATGGATTTGGAAACATAATATTTCCTATAAGATAAAATAATGCCAAGGGTTTATTACCAACCAGGATGACACAATGAATTGCAATAAAATAATTGCATCACTATCTAATAAATCCTTTATGGGATCCATCAAAGGTGGCAAGAAAATGATCCAGTGTGTATTATAGAAGTGTAAACACATAATTTAATACTTACCTCAACACTCTATTCCTCAACCATAAGTCTATTGTTGAATTCTTTACTATTTTTCATTGGCCAAAACCTATGAATCACTTTAAACTTATCACCTCCACAACATAACTCCATCCCGAGTGCATCAAAAGTTGGCCAACCAATGATGTAACAAAATGTGGATTTGTAATACCCAATACATGTAAATAAAACCTTGTTATTGCATTAGAAACTTAAATCCATATGATACTATCAATCACAAATTTATTCTCTTCTTTGACACACTTTTTGAAAAAAAGGGAGGCCATATAAAACCTAGACAAATTACAAATCTATTGGTTAGAGGTCAAGTACCATGTTAGTAATTTTCTCTTCCGAGGATAACCATTTTCCTCTAAACAAGGTGTAAACCATAAATAATGACATGTGCTCATGATCAAATGTTCTTAGCGGTAACCCTCTTGCTTAGAAAGCATAACCTTTCCATACTCAAGAAGATTCAATTTGAGGGAACCCACATGAAACTTCAAATTTTAATTACTTCCATTATTAAACTTTCCCTTTATTTCAAAATGAAAATTAAAAAAATTATAAATGATTTTCTATTAATAGTTGATATGTGCCTTCATAATTATTGAGCTATTTTTCAAGTTATCACGAACAAGTTATATTATATTATCCATTTATCAACTATGTTATAAAAAATAATACATGAAAATAATAAAAAATGATTTTTATTTAAAAAAGTTATTTGAATATTTATGAACTACAAAATTTCAAGCCTTTTAAAATGCATATTAAAACTACATTAAAGACTATCTAATGCTACATATCTTTTTAGAAAATAGTATAATTTTGTACATATAAATGAAAATCATTTTTAATTCCATTACTTTCTTGTTATAAACAAACATTACAACCAATTTATATGAATATTAATACACTATAAAAATGATGTTAATACTATATTACAATTATTTAGCTACTTCTATCATAGTAAATATAGAAGCATAATTACAACACATTCTTAATCAAACAACTTGGGATCTATAGGAAAAAAAAAAAAAAAAGTCAACCACAAATTAGGTAGATAGTTATTTTATAGCTCATAATTATTAAATGCCGGTAGCTTGGATGGTGATAATGCTATTTGCTTTTCAAGTTCTTTCATTTTTCTTGCAAACAACCCACTGCCATTATTGTCGCCACCTTTATGGTATCCAACAGTAAACTACAAAACATTTTCCACCAAGCAATAGTCCCAAACGTCCATCATACTTCCTTGTGTTTTTCAATGTCATAGACATCTATGTTCATGTAATCAAAATGCCCATTAAAATCCTTTGTCTTCTGCATTGTCCCAAATTTGAGTAGCATTATACCAAAACAATGGATGCAACATTCATCAGTGCGTTGATAGGTTATCTAATATTTTAGATCGAAGTATCTCAAAATTTCGTGAGCATAAATATCAATGTGAGACAAATACAAATCTAAAAAATGGGAGAAACTTAACATTTAAGTTTTCACATTTATTTTCAAAAATTATAATTTACATTTTTATTGCAGAGGTTTATGACAGCACGTGGTTGTCTGCATCCGAAATGTACATCATACAAACCAAAGGTGCAAAATGAGTATGTAATCGAATGCGTGCAAATTCACAGTTTCTGATATTGACATTAATGGTCCAAATCATTTCATTGTCATCTCCCTAAGCACCACGCCTATCTATGTACTTACATTTTAAAAAGTAAAACAACCAGAATTTAATTGATATGTTTAATTTGTTGGACATTTATCGCCCAATAAATTTGAGAGAGTTGAATGAATTATATGGGAAAGGCCGAGGGTGCTCTTAGGATCGAGGGAAAAATGAGGGCACTGGACGCGGCTTTTTTCATCCTGCAGACCTGCGATCGTCTGCTGTGATCGGCATTCACTGGGCAACGACACTCACTGGTATCGACATTCGGCTGTGGCAGAGCAGAGGTTCCATGTGAATCCAGTGATTTGAAGGTTGTAGGTTTTTCTTGGGCTCTTATGGTCGCGAGTGGGGTTTCTAAGAGTCTTATTCTTGCTGGTGCTTCATTTTGTGGTGGTTCTTCTCCCGAGGTGAGTTCACAGGCGAATGAGACATTTTATGTTGGAGAGAGCTTGAAATTAAATAAAGTTAATGGCTGTCTTCCGCGTAGCCAGGATCGGCCTGTGCTGGTTTATCCCTCCAGAGGCAGTAATGGAAGATGTGGACTATTTGGCCAAACATGCATTGATATGTAAGTTTCTTGGTATCCGGATCTCCTTGTTGGCTCTGGAAGCCTAGATTCGCCGTTCGAGGCAGGTGGAAGGTGATATGGATATTATGCTGGCTGGTAATAGTTACTTTTTGGTGGCTTTCTCTTGCATGTCAGATCGGGACCAGGTCTTTGAGGGAGGCCCATATTTTTATGATCGTGTGGGACTTTTCGTCAAACCCTGGCATACGGGGTTCAATTCTGCTGAGGATCTCCCTTCGAGGGTTCCTGTTTGGGTCTGCCTGCCATGACTTCCTTTGGAGTTCTGGCGTGAGGATATCCTTTGACAGATTGCTACTTTGCTTGGGAAGCCAACTGCTATAGCACATCAATTACTGGATAAAAAGGTTATTTCTTATGCCCGTATTTGTGTTGAAATTGATTTAAATAATCCTTTGCCAGATTCTTTGAAAATTTGCCTAGGCTCTTCTTCTTGGATTCAGCAGCTAGACTATGAATCCCTTCCCTTCCGATGCTGCATTTGTCACGAGTATGGTCATTTATAGCGTCAATGCCCTCAAGTCTCTAAAGGCAATGGTACTCTTGGCGGGTTCCTAGGCCCAAGGATGGCTAATGATGGTAAGGGAAATGGTCAAACTGTTAATACTAGAAAAGGGAATTTTGGATGGGTTGGTTATTGTTTCTGAAGCCATCCACTCTATGTGTACTTCTAGAGAGCGCACCATGTTCATCAAGCTCGATATGGCTAAAGCTTATGACAGAGTCAATTGGGGTTTCTTGCGGAAAGTTCTTCTGGCTTTTGGCTTCAGTCATGAATGGGTTAGCTGGGTTTTGAGTTGCATTACTGATGTGGATAGAAGTCTTGTTGCTACTATAGAACCAGCTTGGCTCTGTTATGAGATCTTTCTCCTAGATCCCTTAGGGTGTTCACAACCCTAAACTGAGGTAAGTCACTCTCAACTTCACCTCCTCTTCAAGACTCAGTCCCCATCAAAGTGCTTTTTATCTCCTCCTTACTAAACCTACACAAATAGATTCATTCAACCAATATTTTCAGAACATTGTTCTCATTCTCTTCCCAAACTAGACTATTACCAAGCTCGCCTAGGGTAAGATATCCAGACTCTTTGTTGTTTCTTCTCCTACAGAAAACAAAAAGGAAATTATGTACAAGGGCTCCTCTCGAGGTCCACCCCAACACATGATTATCACCATGGATTCAGGAATCTCGATGGGCCATTACTATTTACAACCCAGAATGGGTGAAGAACTAAAAACTTACAAAATAGAAAATAAAGTAACTAATCTACTTGCATGCAAAATGAACAAAGTAGTTTGATATCCACTAAACACACTGTCTACAACTTCTCATTACTGGAAACAAAAAAAAATAGTACAATAATCTACAACTCTGTGATTTCTTGTAGCTTCTCTTTTTCTTCAATCTCTACCTTCTAGATCTCTAAAATGAAGGCTCTAGATGTTATTAGTAACCATCCTCTCATAGGAAACAACCCTAACGGTCCACTCATCCACAAGAATATCTTCAGGAACAGTTACACTAACCATACTATCTATAAAAGACAAGATCCACTTTTCACGGGCCATTACGACTGAATATTGTCGAGCAATAGTAAATAAAGCTGAGCTCCAGTGTTGGCCGAGTTGCTAAGCACAAATGTAGGCCGAGTTGCTAGGCAATGCAAGCCAAGTTGCTAGGCACCAGTGTATGCCGAGTGCCAGTGATCCCAAGCAGCTTATCCAAAGTTCCCGATGCCTTGGTTGGATTTTCAGAGGCTTACCGACTACCTCACACACACACAACTAAAGGAAACCAACTAAGCAACCTATCTAGACATGGATTGACCTAGTCATATCCATCTTAGGGAAAAACAAATGACCTTCTAAGGTCCACACACACTCTCCTGACTTGGCTAGAGTCAGTACATGCCAGAAATAAGGAGCTAGGGGTTGAGTTAGGTGTGCTCCTGCACCAGTTACTACTCTCTCCTTCTCGGTCCTTCTTAATGGTGAATTGTCTGAGTTATTTGGGGCATCTAGGGGTCTTCTCCAGGGAGATCCTGTTTCTCCTTATTTTTTTATCATTATGGCTGAGGGACTTGGCAGAATTAACAATTCTCATGTGTCCCAAAATCTGATTCATGGCTAGCGATGGAGAAATGGTCTGCCCACTCTTTCCCACCTCCAATTTGTTGATGATACTGCCCTTGCTGGGAGAGCTTAGATTCGGGAAAATGAAGCCTTTCGGCTCACTTTGGATACTTATTTGGCTTCCTCAGGTCAGAAAATCAATGACCACAAGTCCTCTATTTTTTTCTTCAACACTCCTGAGCCTATTTAACGGAGGATTGATAATATCCTGAGATTTCAGATTGAGTCTCTCCCTCTGACTTACTTGGGTGTCCCTATTGTGGTGGGAAGACAATCCAGGATTTTCTGGCAGAGCTTGCTCGACAAGCTTCAAAAAAAAGTAATCATTGGACTCATAGGTGGCTCTCTATTGCTGGGAAGGTGACTCTCCTGCATTCTGTGATTCAGGCCCTTCCTATATATAGAAGCATGGTTCAGGCTGCCCCGACATATTTTCTTAAAGAATTTGATGCTCTTTCTTGCCAATTTCTTTGGAGCGGCAATTTGCAAAATTCTAAATGGAGCCTCATCAATTGGGATATTGTCTGTAGGCCAAAAAAGGAAGGAGGCCCTGGCCTTCGCTTTGCTATCCTTTGCAGTCAAGCTCTTGCTACCAAGCTCTATTAGCGCTGGTGTTCTAGTCAGTTTCAGCTTTGGGCCCGTATCCTGTCACACAAGTATTTACCTGGCATTGAAACTTCAGATGTTTCCAGGTTTCCTCTTGAGGGAAGAGGATCTATGGTTTCCTCAATATTGGTGCTCACCTAGTGAAGAGAAGTCTATTTTGGATCTGTAATAGAGGCACTCAGGCTCTGTTTTGGAGTGATTCCTGGAATGGGCATCCTCCTCTCTTGTCCTCTCATCCGCACTTACAGCCTCTTTGTTATTTTTTCCTTTCTACTGGATGGAATAAGGTGGCTCAATATAAGGAGGCTCATAACCTAGGCCTTTCTGTTGGTTACAAATGAAAGAATTCTTCTGATTGGCCGTCGGGTGGTTCTCTGGGGGATCGGTTGGAGCTTTCTCAGATCTTGGCTTCTAGGAAGTGCAGCTCTCTGCAGGAACCTAATGTTTTGGCTTGGAGAGGTGCTTCTTCTGGAAAGTATTTTGTTTCTTCAGGGTACGTTGCGCTGACTAAGCAACTGTTTGGCGAGGTGGAGGTTTCTTGGTGGAAGAAATCTTGGAATAGCTTTTCTTTGCCTAAGTGTAACTTTTTCCTCTGGATTCTGGTTTACAATCGCTATCTTACTTGGGAGAATCTTTGCAAGAGAGGCTTCTAGGGGCCCTCCATCTATGTCTTAAGCCGCAATAGTGAAGAGACTGTTTCCCACCTTTTTTTCCAGTGCTCCTTTGTCAAGCATATTTGGCACCTCTGGTGGAGTCTGTGGGGATGCTTGTGCTGGCATGTTTCTTCCTTGTCTGAGTTCTGGGACCATCTGGGCCATACCCCATCCAAGACCTCTTTTCTTCAGGTTGCTTGGACTATTGGCCCTTCCTTTATTTTATGGCATGTTTTGGCTTGAGAGAAATAGGAGGATCTTTCATGATGTGCAGCTGGGGATCAGGCACCTGTGGGGGAAAATTTCTCATTCTCTTCATGAAACACTCCTGGAAAAATGTGACTTTTGTGGAGGTTCCTTTCCTCTTCAGGGTGACGCTCCCTCTCCACCCCACAGACGCTTTGGAAATAGAGTCAGACAGCGCTCTCAGCGTGTTAATTGTGAGGGGCATTGGACTCCTCCCTAGGCTGGCGTTCTTAAAATCAACATTGATGGCTCTTCTCGGGAAAATCGTGGACCAGCTGGCATTGGGGGAGTTGGGCGTGATAGCTCTAGTGATGTTCAGTTTCTGTTTTCTATCTACAAGGGTTACCATACAAATAACCTCATGGAAGCCCTTGCTATCTTGGTTGTAGTGGAACAATGTTGTCAACGTGGCTGGAGAAGAATTACCTGTGAGACAGACTCCCAGGTGGTAGTGAATTTATTGAATAGACGGAACCTTGTAGATGTGGATTGGCATTTGGCTCTGGTTATTAAATAGATCATTCAGTTATGCAATTCTCTAGAATCTGTGTCTTTATGCATATCCCTCGGGAGTGGAACGGTGTGGCTGATTGCTTGGCTAAATGGGCTTTTGAGCATGCACTGGATTGAAATATTGTTGATCATAGGATGCTTCCCCTTGATTTATCTCATAAGTTGGCTCAACTTGTTGACTAGGATAAAGCTCTTTAGTGCTCTTTGTTTCCTCTCTTGTTCTGTTCTCTTTGGTATTCAATAAAATTTTTACCCCTCTTTTAGTTAAGACAGTTCCATCCTCATAATTAATTAGTGGCCAAGATATTAGCTATTTTGGGTGCGATTCAGATCACGATTGCATATTTAATGGTTTTTTCTGAGAGTTGGTTTGAGAGTACACTGAACAATTAAAAATGTTAAGATTTGGAGCAACTAGCTTAACATCATAAGATCCATAGCACCAATATTGCTTTGCTTCCCAAAAATATAAGAGCCAAAAAGACTTGGAGATTTTAGAGATCTATTAGTCCGTGTAATACTATTTACAAAATATCTACAAAAGTGGTAGTAGCTAGAATCAAACCATTTCTTGATTTCATGATTAATTGTAATCAGAAGGGCTTTGTACCAGGCTGCCTAACCCTTGATGCGGTGATTACGGTACATTAAATTATCCATTCAATAGATAAATGTTGAATGTCAGGGATGGTTTTAAAACTTGACAGCTCTAAAGATTATGATATAGTGAGATGGGACTTTCTCTATAAGGTCCTCAAATAGATGGGATTCAACACTAAGCTAGTTAGCATTGTAAATACTTGTGTAGAGATATTGAAGTTCTCTATTATAATAAATGGAATTCCAATGGGATAAATTATGAAAAAGAAAGGAATAAGACAAGTTGAACCCTTCTCCCCTTATCTTTTCATTATACTTGTAGACATTGTTTGAAGAAATTTTGCAAACCTTGTCATTGAAGGTAAATTCTCTAGTATAAAGGCCTCTTCTACCACTCACGCAATTTTTATTCAAAAATTTATGGATGATACTATTCTTTTTGGAAAGGCCTCTATGATTGAAGCAAGATTTTGGAGGGCCTCTTTATGCTAAGGCTTTAGAGTAGTACAATAATTATGAGAAGATCATCTTTATGTCTACAACACAAAGGAGGATCTCTGAGAGAAAATCAAGGGAATTATTGGATGTCAAGATGTTTTATTCCTAGGCTTATGTTTACCCATTGGGGTAACCTAGTTCACTGATGCATAGAAGTTGTACGAAATGAAAATACATAAGATGGATCAGAGAATACCATAATCTTTATTAATTATTCATAACTTGAGTACATTTACAATAGTCACTATATCATCTTCCCCATTCGAAGAGAAAGTACATTGCTAAATATAACACCTGAAGCGGTGTGACCCAACATTGTCACCCGTTCCCAACTGCCACTAGTAACTAAGTACTGTCGGTGCATACATAACATAACTAAAACCAGAAAACATAATAAACTATATGGCTAACATCATCCGCCGCTAAAGAAAAGTCATCTCCGGATGAAAAAAAAATGTTTGGGACCGAAACAAAATAGGAATTAGGAACCACTACATACAAGAATCAAAACAAGTTGCTCAGTCTCAGCCTCTACCAAGTGCTGCAATTATCCATCTCCAATGATACTGCCTTCATAGCCAATTTGTCCTCAATAACTGCCTTCTCCACACCCAACTACTGGGTACACTGAGCCAAGTCTTTCTCTACTGCCTCCAACCTGGTGGTCAGCTCCTCCCGAGCTCTCTATGCATCCACCACGGTAGCCTCATGTCCAGCCGAGACATACTCTGAGTTCCACAAAGCATAGTACCCATCTACCTCTCTCGCCACCACTTGCGCACAGACAATCTATGCCTGCAACATCTCTGGGTCTCATCTGCTCCACTCTGTGCATTTAAAACCTCCAAATATATTTCCCTCAATGTCTTATGGCTTTCCCTCCAATTCTTAGCTTCACACTACTTTCTCACTGTGCAGAACAAACCTAACGCTTACCCTGACGATGCTGGTAACCCAAACTCTAGGTTGTAGTGTACCTCAAAAATAAAATGGGGGTCTTGGGGAAATGTCCCGAACGGGGTCGAGGGGCAGTGCCCTTGTGGGGTCCTGGGGCAACACCCCAAGCAGGGTCGAGGGGTAGTCCATGGCGCACACCATTTTTGTGATTTTTGTCTGATGTCATACTCTCTTACAGTGCCTGTCCAAATGGCCAATAACTATGTTTACTTCACTACCTTCTTATGTCCTTCCCTTCGGTGTCATATTCTATTCACTGTGAATTTTTCTTTATTTGTCATCATTTGTTTTTAGAGTGTGATGTTGTCAATAACTTCTGCTTCTGACTTCTCCTACACAACCACCTTTGCTGACTCAATACTCCAGTCTATACGGTCATGCTCACCATTAATTTCACTGCTTTCTCCTATCGCAGGGTTGTCTTGTTTCTAGTCTCTAATGCTTCAACAGTCGTATGGTTGATGGTTCCCCTAACTGGAATTGTTGTACGGTCTTCAGTTTGAATCTGAATGTCATACTTGATGTAGGAGCATCCTGGGTGTAAGGGCAATCTTGCATCACCCAAAAATATGTGTTTTTCTATTCAATAAGGGCTATTTTGTACAAAGATGCTATTTTTAGAAACTTACTATTTTTAGTAAGTTGGTCATTTGAACTTAGAATGTTCTAATTTTCCAGGTGAAGGTTCATCTTAGTCATATAAGAATGCTAGTTGAATTTCATAGCTAGATCATCTATATTGGCGAAGTTATTAAGGATTTACTATTGAGATTTTAGGGTGCAAAACCTTTGAGCTCAATTTTCAGGACCTTAGAGGCTCCAGATCAAGGTCGAACCCCCAATTGACTGGAGCTTGGATAGTTAGACATTGTAGATCGCGATCTCCCCTTTCCGAAAAGTGGTTATAATAGCCAATCGGAGCTACGGTTCAAAATTTATGGCTTCCGGAAGTTGGGCTACCTAATCTCATGTTTTGTAAATATTTAAAGCCGA
>MU223520.1:618111-634439 GCA_018584345.1 Thuja plicata | reverse complement strand
GCACATTGATATCTATTTTAGAAAAAAAGTTATGTTGTACGAAGTCATTGTACCTTTTTGAAAAAGACGTTTTCAGCAACATAGCAGTTTTAGTGGGAGAAAAAAAACCATTAAAATCAATTCAAAATTTTATTTTATTTTTCTTCGAATCTAGACAGAAAATCCTAAAAGACTCTAGTTTACTTTATCTTTCGATTTTAAACAGTTTAACAACAATATGCATCCGAATGTGAAAGTTTTTCTCAAAATGTAGACTTCAATGTTTGTTTAGGAAAAAAAGTGTAACCCACTGTTGTCGTATCACCCGAGTCCAAATGATGAATTTAAGACGGCCATTGTAGACCTGATGGAAAAGAACACTACACTTACCGAGCAGTTGGACTTAATGAAGAAAGATCTGGAAGCTCAAAGGATTAGACTGACATAGATGCTTGAATCAAATGGTGTAGCTAAAGATGCAAAGAGAATGGCATAAGAAGATAAAAGAAAAATTGAAGCAAGGATAACTAAGAACAACAATGAGATTATAAGAATCATACAAACCCAACAAGATATGAATGACCAACTTGTGAGTGCAAATCAATAATTTACCGGGAAAGAATTTGAGAATTAAACATTAAATTGTGAGGTTGAGAGATTGAATAGAGAGTTGAGATCAGACAAGGAAGCCCATGAGATAATCAAAAGAAATGAAGAATCTTATAGATCATTGTATGAACACCTTAGAGGTCACAGACAACCAAGAGACAAGATAGGACTTGGATTTACTAGAAACAACACAACCGAGAAAGGAGAGTCTTCAAACCGACCTGAAAAATGTGGTAATGCTATTCCATCAAATAATAAGAAAAAACATTACTACTACTATGGGAAACTTGGCCACCGAGCTAATGTCTAAAGGAGGAAAATAGGTAAGCCACCGAGCACACCTAAATTTGATGGTTATTTTTTTAACTGCAATAAGTATGGACATCAAGCATTTGACAAAAAATCTGGAAGTGTTAATAGTACAAGGAAAACAAAGTTTGATGGCTACTTCAACACCTTCAATAGATATGGTCACAAATCTGAAAAATACAGGTGACAAAGGAGAAATAATAAATGGGTCCCTAACCAAAAGAATGCACTAAGAAACCAACAAGGCCCATCAATACCTTGGGATTACAATACAAGGATCTCATGTGAAACATGTGGAAGATATGGACACATTGCAGAAAATGTCATGTTGATGCATGGAAGAAACAACAGGAGAGCATGGAGAAGTCTTATCATCACATGCTTTCATTGTCATAAGGTAGGTCACCTAGCCAAAGACTGTCAGAACTGAGGAAAAGACCAACCGAGGAAGAAACTATGTTCAGTTTTTTCATCAAGTTGAAACCCTATCTCTCTCTTCAATGTATGCAAATCTGATCTGAGATTGATTGCCCTATTCCATGGATGTGAATGCAGTACCCTAAAGAGCAAGAAATTCCACAATGTGATGTAGAAATAAGCTAAACATAAATGCATGAGAGACCAGGAATTGCTATATGCATTCATTCCTTTGATCTGGAAACCTCTATCTGTCAATTTTGATCTTGAATGAATCTTTCCATATCATATTTCAAACCCTACACTGTTCAACAACTATGTTATGTTGACCCATAAGATCAGAACTTAGTATTAATAGATTTGAGATAAAATATCAGTCGACCACCGTGAAAACCTACTGAGAAAATATTTAAATATTTGAATTTTTTTACAAAGGCTACAAGTGGCATGAAAAAAAATTTGGATGGATGAGATTGAATCCCTTTTCAACTTTAAAATAGATCCGTCAATCTTTTTTAAGTTATCCATGCTCAGGATCAGATTTTGTCAGGTGTCATTCAAGAGCAATGCTTCAAATATTAATTCCTGATCAACTCCACATTAAGGTAATACGCCAGTCATACAATCAGAATTAACTAAACTAATATTTAACTTTAGTTATAGCTCAACAATCATTGTCCCACCATCATAAACATGGCATACAACTAGCCCTAATAAATCCTTGTTGGCCTCTGACTTGCGCTAACCAGTCTTGACGCATGTCAAATAGACGTGATGCCTTGATTGCTAATATTCTCACATCTTTGCATTGAGGCTTTACGACATCCATCAGATCAACTCAAACCTTACAAAAATTTAACTTTATTACCCTGACATTGATCTTTGACCCACCTGGGACACATGGTGCAAGGGCGTAATGACTCAATGGCTAATCTGACTGTATCTTGTGCTTAAGGATTTATGCCTACCTTTAGATGTAAACTAACCTGTCTTATCTTTATCTTTACCCTTGATTACCAGACTGTAGATCACTTAACACCAAAGGACAGGTATTTCAAGGGTGCAATGCCTCAAAGGATAGACTTCATTCACTTTTTCTTCAAGCTTTTGTGCTGACCATATGATCAAATCAAACCTACTGTCCTTTTACTTACCTTTGAAAATATGAGACCATGACGTTATCAATGAAACATGTCGATCAGGCACATTTCCTTGATGATTAATTATCTTCATCTTTGCATTTAAGCCTCCATGCTTGTTGTTCGATCTAACTCTGATCTGAACTTGACTTGTAACTAGCCTTTTAACTTTGATTAGTTGATTTATTTGTATCTCCAATTCTCCAGATGATTTCACTAACCCTGGTTCCATTATGAGATCAAGCACACACCATACGATCAAGACAAGATCTACGGATATTGCCAGATCTCTCAAAGAATAGAAGACTTTGAATTTTATTGGAGATCATGCATAGGCCACAAATTTTGAACTCAATGAGCGACCATGATTCTATCTCAAAAAACTTGTACTTGACCTTGAGTTTCCTCGGCCCGAATCTGAGTCTATTTGGAGATTTAGAGATAATGTAGTCTTTGAATCGCTAAAAAAATTCTTTACCTTGGATTACATTCAGAGATTAAGAGAAGGCCCTCTGATTCTTCTCAACACTGAAGGTTCTGATTTAATCATGGCAACTCGATCTTTACTTAACTTGAGTCATGGTCCCATTTGGAGATTCATCAGCAAGACTTACTCCTGAGTCACTATATGACACTAAATTAACTTGGCTCAAACTCAGGTTTCATTACGTGATTAAGAGATAATGTAGTCACTAGGTCGCTGAATAGATCTCTTAATTTGGGTTTGATTTTGAGATTAGGTTCTATCCACAAATCTTGATCTTAATAGAAGATCAGTGATGAATCTATGAATCATCTTGTACCTGCATATTTGTTTCTAAGATCATGCACCAATCCTCTAATCAATATTGCATCTATAAACTACACTAGATCTCTGAAATATTGGAATACTTTGACTTTTATCTTGTGATCTGGCGTGAACCCTTGATCTTTTCTCTGATGAATGGTCCAGATCATGTCTGTGCAAAATATGAACTAAACTTGACTTATTTTTCTCGACCATGGTTTACTCCGGAGATTCAACAACACTAATGTCTCCAAGTCTCTGAATAGATCTTTAACCCTTTATTTTATTATGAGATTAAGTGCCAACCATAGGATTGAAACATGATCGATGATCCTCGTCAAGTCACTAAACCAATTACTTAACCTCAGGTGCATCATGAGAATCATAGACCAAAGAGAAAAGGTAACCCTACCTTGACCTTGATTAAATTATGAGATTCAGAGATAAAGGTATCTCTGAATCTCCAAATACTTTGCTTGACCAAGGTTAAGTCTTGAGATCATGCGCTAGCCACATGATGAAATCTGCTTCCACGGTCCTCGCTAGATTTCTGAATAAAAACTTGAACTTGAAATTTATCTAGTGACATAGTGCCAACCACACGATTAGAACATGGACAAGAACAAATCAACGGTGCACGTATAATCTCAAAAGGAAAAGGAATATTCGATCTTGGTTGGGAGATTGCGTGACAAAGGCAAAGTAAAAGTGCACATGACTTAAAAAGATTCTAAGTGGCTTGGAAAAAAGTAATGAGGGAATAGAACATGTCTTGTGGGTTTAGGGTTTTAGCCAAGAATTAGACACAACAAGACTTGGGGCTTTAGGCCAGAGGATAGAAAAAATTGCAAAGACATGAAAGAAGACATGAAACGTAGCAGAATTTTGCAAGTGCTAACATTGGCTCCATCTAGGGATGTATGCCTCTTGTAGGCATAGAAAAGATTCAGGATTTCTAGGATAAGAAGAACACCTAAAAAATAGGAAACCTACACTAAAAAAAATAAAGAAAAGAAAGAATATATGCAGGCTTACTTGTTCATGGATTTTTAATACTTCAATAAAAGTAGAACTTCAAGAATTGTCCATGAACTGAGAATTCCAGAATAGTTCTAGTTAAGTCCTTTAAAATATATGAATCAGAACCCAACCTGGTTTCAATTATGTATGGGCCTATCCAAAGAGGATCAAACTTACCATTTTTCCTTTGTCTTCTAGTCTAGAATTCCACATTAAAATCATATCATCAGGCTCAAATTTCCTAGCAGTGGTTCTCTTGTCAAACAAATTCTTGTATTGCAATTACAGTTTGATATTCCTATCATATGCTTCCCTTCTTGACTCATCAAGCTGCATCAAATCCTCCAATCTAATTTTCATATCATCATCTAACTCATCATCATATGTTTGGACAAATTTATACATCTGCAATAAATTATTTTGAGGTAATCTGGTGTCAATACCAAAGACTAAATTAAAAGGTACTCATCCAATACTCTTTTTCACTGTTACTCTATCTGCCCATAGAGAAAGATGGAATTTTGAATCCAAGGATTTCTTGTTAGTATCTAGTACTCCTTTGATAATCTTTTTCAAGCTCTTGTTCCTGGATTCTTCCTAACCATTCCATTGGGGGTGATATGGGGAAGAATAAGAAATTTGGATCCCATATTGCTGACAGAAGTCACTGAACTCATCTGATCTGAAGCACGTAGAATTTTCCACCATAATAGTCTATGGACAACCAAATCTAGTCAAGACATTTTGCAACATGAAATCAATCACAACCCTACTTGTGGCTCTTTTAGTGGGAATTGCTTCCACCCACTTGGTAAAGTAGTCAGTTTCCACTAGGATCCATGAATGACTTACACTAGAATTATTAGGGATCCAACCAATGAAATCCATCCCCCAATTCTGAAAAGGTGCCTCAACTGTAATACGCTTCAAGGGAAGATTCCCACCAAATTATAGCTTTCCTGAAAATCTCTGACAAGCATCACATTTTCTAACATAATGGTAAGCATCCTTAAATATTGTTGGCCACCAAAAACCAGATTTGATAATGTTATGGGAAGTAGTCTTAGCCATGTAATGGCCACTACATGCATCATCATGCATTTTTTTTAAGAGATTCTCAGATCTGTCATGATCTATACACTTGAGAAATAGTCCTTCATTACTTCTCCACCATATAGTTGTCCTTGAATTATTGCATACTTCAAAACTTGTAACTTGACTATTCTCCTTTTGTTGTCATCCATGTCAGGGGTAAGCACCATCTTATGTAAGTATCCAATGATCTCTTTGTACCAATGAGAACAATCCATATCACAAATATAAGGTCTCTGCTCCTCTTCTAGCATGTCAATGTGATTTGCATCTAAATTTTTTTGAGCCATGAGTTTAGCAAGTCCTAGACCTCATACCAACTTAGTAATATGGATGTCAATATTAAATTATTGGATCTTGTTGATCCATCTACACCTCCTCCCTGAGACCTCTTTTTGAACTAAGATATCTTTCACAGTGGCACTTGGCACATAAACAATTATGGTTGCTCCTACAAAATAGCATCTGGATACTTTAAAAACCTTAACCAACACATAGGCTTGTTTCTCCATGATATCATATTTTAGCTCTGCTACTTGTAAAGACTTACTAAAAAAGGAAATAGGTTGTTCATAGTCCTCTAAGCTCTTCTGCAATAAAACTGCAGCAATAGTATTATATGAAGCAAAGGAGAAAATTTGAAGTGGCTTGCTATAATCAAGGGTTCTCAAACCAGGAGCATCTTTAATAGCATACTTGATATATGAGAAAGCTTTATATGTTTCTTGAGTCCATTCCACCTTGGCTCCTTTCTTCATCATCTTTGAGATTGGTAAACTAGTCTCTGCAAAGTTTGTAACAAACCTCCTTAAGAAGTTCACTTGCCAAAATAAGGACTGAATTCCCTTAACATTCTTGGGTTGAGGGACCCTATCAATTGCACTTACCCTTTTAGGGTCAATAATGAATCCATCTTTAGAGACAACGTATCCTTAAATTTTTCCCTCTATCACCCCAAATACACACTTCCTTGGGTTAAAGGAAACCCCATATTTTAGTGCTCTTACAAATATTTTTTCAAGATGATCACAATGTTGATCTTCTTTTGCTAAATAATTAGTAAGATCATCTTTATAGATTGCAAAAAACTTGTTTATAAAATCTACAGATGCCACATCCATGCTCTCTAGAAAGTATCTCCAACATTTGTCAGACCAATGGGCATCCTGACATACACATAAGTTCCCCAGGGTGTGGTTAATGTAGTCTTGAATTGTTCAGATTCCTTGACCTTAACCTGATTGTATCCTAAAAATCCATCCAACATAGCCATTAATTTAGACCCAGTGACTCTTTGCAACATAGCTTCCATGTTGGGAAATCCAGAATTGTCCTTCAAAGAGTTAACATTTAAGTTTCTAAAATCTACACATAGTATGATGTCTTCATTTTTCTTTCTGACTGACCATACCAAATTGGATACCCATGTTGAATGCCTTATAGGCTTTACGGTCCTAGCATCCCTCATCTTTTTTAATTCCTCTTGCATCTTGGGTGCTAGAGTGGGATTGACAAGTCTCAACTTTTGTCTAAAAGGCTTAGTGGCTTATTTTAATGGAATCTCATGTTGGAAAGATCTTCTCTGTATGCTTCCAAGTCATCATAAGACCATGAAAAAACATGTCTATATATTCTGAAAAGATCTGCCATTGAATATTTAAGCTTGGGGGACAACTTCCTACCAATATATACCTTTTTAGGATCTTGACCTATCCCCATGTAAATCTCCTTCAAATCCTCAGGTTTTCTCACCATGTTTGTTGATAAAGGGCTTGTCCTTGTTATCAAAGGATCTCTCAAGTACAACCAGACCTTTGGGAACCCTATTTGATTTTAGCTAGAGAACCTCCCTTCCAAGAATATTGTCTTTCCTATCTAAGGTCTCCACAAAACCACTAAAGTCCATCTCTTTATTCGCAAACTTTGATTCACAAGACAACAATCTCAAAATATCCATGTCCTCATCAAAGAGTTGCCAATTTTCAGCATTGTTTAGAATGGATGGTCTAGATTGAACCTCTATTTTAGAGATCCCTACAAAAGTAATATCTTTAGGCCTCAAGGAAATATTAGCTAGTAGGTCTTCCATCTTGATCTGACTCCTATCCATCCATTCAATGCCAAATGCATCAAAGTTTTCTATTTCATCCCATACAACATTCCTATACTGTCTTAGCCTTTGATTCTTTGAAGCGTACTTGGATCTTATTTGAGAGATAACTAACTCAGATTATCCAATGAATCTGATACATCTAATCTTGTGTCATGAGGCTAACCTCAATCCTATTAATAAAGCCTCATACTTTGCAATGTTATTAGTGAAGGTGAACAATAGAGAAAATGAGAATTTGTATGTCTTACCACTAGGAGCTATTAATAACACTCCTTCACCAGATCCTTCCTTTGAGCTTGCACCATCAAAATACATTATCCATAAGTTAGTGTTATCTACAAGATTGTCCTTCTCTTCTGAAAAAAGCATATGTTGGACATCTCAATTAGCATTGCTGTCTTGCACTTGAAAGGATCCAGTGTCAGTATCCAAGAAACAATTCATTGCTTCATCTTCACTCTCCTCAATCATATGGGGAGTCTTGATTTCTCTGGATACCTTGACATTTTTACCAGCTATGTCAAATGTTGCAAAGGAAAAATCACACTGGATACTTCCTCCCATTGAGGCACTCCATTTCTTTAATATTAACATTCCATATTGAGGTGGGATGTCAACTACTAGAACACTCATTGTTAGTATCTTTTCTGTAAATTTAGCAAGTGTATAAGGAAAATCCTTAATAGTACCTATGATAGGCACTTCTCTTGAATCCATTGATTAACATCTCCCATGAGGAGTATCTACCTGCAGTCCCATTGATTTTATTATTTCCACAGGCATGACTATGTTAGGAGCTCCTAAATCGATCATGCAATTCTTAAGCATCTTGCCATTAATAATAAATGTTAAGAAAAAGGGGTCCACAACTCCCAAAGGAGGAGTGACATGATTTGTATTTAAGGAGATCTAAGGGATCTTAGAAACAATCTCATTTGATTCTTTTCCCTTGCTGTCATATTTCTCCTTACTATTCCCTTTCTTTGCATCCATTTCTGACTTCAAGGCTCTTATGGAAGAAATACCATTCATCCATGTCAAAACTTTCTCCTTGTGCTCATGAATTCTCTTCATTTCTAAAAATGGAACTTTGACTATCATTTGTGATAACAATTGTCCCATGTCAATAAGAGTATATTTGATGTCAGAAATATATTGCTTGATAGTGACAATACTTCTATCCTCACTTTGAGTAGCCAAGCTTGGATCAACTCCTTTAGCATCTTTTTGAATAGAAGAAGAACCTATCCCTGGTGTCCTTTCTTTAATCTTATGGACAAGACTTGGACTGCTTGGTTTGTCTTCTATTCTTACCTTTATCTTTTTTCACACCCTAAGCAAGTTTTTGTTGTTCTTATTTCTGCTTAGGGTTTTTTTTTTGTCTCTATAACAAATAAGCTAGTTGGTCTGCCATCTGCATTACCAACTCTCATATTCCTTAGATTATAGTTACTCTATGCTTGAGTAACCAGGTTTTTTGTGATTCAATCCCTTTCTGCATCTGAAGGTCTTCTTTCCGTAAAAGGCTTATTTCCCCTTGTAGCATTACAACTTATTTTATCAATGTCTTCTTCCTTTTCATCAGATGAAAGCATATCCTGATCCTCAGCTTGATCATCAGACTCATCTTCATTTGATAAAGACAAATCCTGATTTTGACTCTGGTCATCAGATTCTTCACTTTTCAAGTCTGCAGAAGCCATTGCATTCCCAACATCATCATATAGTTCTTCCTCGTCTTCTCTTTCTTGTTGGGTCTGACTTGGATACATCTTCAAAGCAACAACACAATTGGCATGGTTGTGTGGGGATTCAAAAAATTCACCCCAATAATCCTCACTACACATGTTAGCTGAATTTATCTGAAGAGGATAACGATTCCTATCCTCAGGCATGTCTTTCCTTTGTGGGATAATAGGTTTCCCATCTCTGAATTGGGTAGTATATGGGTAGTTCTGCATCCTAGGATGCTGATTGAAATTTTTATAGGATGACCTATTATTTTTGGATCTTTAGGATTCTAAATCTCTCCTCACTTTATGTCCTTTATAGAACTTAAGACCTGCTTCATATTGACCTCCTCTTTAGGTTTGGCATTTGAAAGTCTATCTGATTCCTTTCTAGTAGGCTTCCCATCATCTCTTCTACCGAACTTCTCTGATACCCTCCTATTGGTTTCTATATTGACAGTTGTTTTATAAGCTTCTCTTATATTCCTTGGATTCTTGTCTCTTAGGAGGTATCCCATCTTAGAATTAAATGCATTAAGATAAGTGGCTAAACAAACTTTGTCATCAAGTCTCAAAAAATGCAAACGTTTGTGCATAGCTCTTTGAAACCTTAAATTGAACTCTACAACATCTTCACTCTGATTATTTTTATTATTGTTGAATTCAGTCAACATGAATCCCTCATTGGTCTTATCACCATATTTCTCTTTAAAGCAATCAATTAATTCATCCATTGACCCTACAAAATTATAGGATAACCCCCTGAACCAATCCCTAGCATCCTCTACTAAAGACTGAACAAAAAGTCTCATTAATACTTCCTCATGCATAATTTCACAATCATCCACCACTTTGAACAGTAAATTTTTTCAAGTGTTCTTCACATGTGATTACATTATTCCCAGCAAATTTGGGAAGTTTATCTCTAAGTTCACTTGGAACTACATTAGGATAACCAAAGATGTTATGGAAATAAAATTTATTGTACCTTTATGTATGAGTGGGTCTTCCTTGAGATGAAGTATTAACTTGAGAAGAAGAGACCTTAGCATATGATGTTATAGCTCCTTCTACACCAAGATGAGAAAACCCAGAAGACTGTATGAGAAAATCAACTATCTTCTTCATCTCTAGATTAACAACATCAACTTGTGCTTTCTCAATCATTTTAGCCATGATTTCTTGCAATCTTTTAGATTTTTCAAGATCAATATCCAATTTAGACATTTGATCAACTGGAGCTTTGAATTTGTTGGGTTCATTTATTGAAATCCATGCCATTCCTTGCTTTCCCTTATCTTTAGGGAATTTCTGATCAACTACTTGACGCATGACAAGTTCCTCTTAAAATATCTCAGGCTCTCTGAGATAGTTGATGCCCTCCTAGTTTTGTAATACATTTTCAATTTTTCAATCCTCATCATCTTTTTCCTTTTCTCCTCTTCCTTTTCTGTGTTTCTCTGTTGTGTGATGGCCATTTCCTTTCGGAGACATCTTGTCCATTTTTTAGCTTCATCATCAACATTTTCCAAATCTGGGAGAGTGATGTTAGAATCGCTTTGCTCTCTTTCACTAGGAGAATTGTAATCTTCATTGGTACCTAGTCCCACATCTGCATTCTCTTTATATTCATATGCATTTCCTTCTTGGTTGCGTTGGACTGCTCTTTCTTCTTTAATCTCATCCTCTTGTCTTTCAATTTGAGGGATTCTTTTATTATCTTTCATTCTTCTTAGCTAATGAAAATTAGATGTAGTTGGGATATAATCTCCCAACCACTCATCAAAATTTTTCTTTGACTAAGACCTAGTACTTCTATAATTCATATTGGAAAGTGTGCGACAAAATGATTTGTAATACTCAGCATTGCTGCAGGGATACTCGGAGTTGCCATGCCATACTAGTTGGGATCACAACACTAACTGATATGAATAATTTAAAATAGAGAAATCTCAAGATAAAATAATGACAAGGAGCAAACTTCAGTAACTCTATACTTCCAATGATCAATTTATTGGTTGGTTATGACAATTTAGTGCACTATCCCTAGTAGAGTTTCCATTTTGTTAGTGTTTGAAAATGTTTAGGCTTTGAGAAGAAACCAATATATCTTCAGACTGATATTAGGAGTGGTTAGCTCCAAGTGTGAAAGCTCTGGAAGAGAACTGGACCAACTATAGGGACAAGACTTCCCTTTGCACTTCCGTCTCTACAAAACCAAGGTGGGTACACCTAATCCAAACTAACCTCAATTCTTTACAATACCTTCTACTTTTGGATTTAAATAACAAATAAAATGAAAGTAAGTGCTAATTGTCAACCTAACATTCATGGAATCTCCACTACCATTGGTGGGATAACAACAACAACTATAAATGTAAAGAATTATGGTACTGAGTTTGATTAAAGTTTAGGGGAAGAATATAGCCAAACCACTTAGACATATACCTCCAAAGAATATACTTGGTTTATGTCAGTGCCTTATCCATTGGGTAAACTCCTAATACAATACTGAAACTGAAACAACCTATTGGTATAGATTCAAATCCATAAACATAAATATATCAGATCACATGGTACAATATCCTTAAGTAGATAATCTAGATAGAATCAATGTAATATCCAAAGAATTTTAATTTTATCTAAGATCAAAGACTTGTGGAATACACATATGTATAAGCAAGACTTATATAGTAAACTAGAAAAATTACAACTCATAGAGATAACACAAAGTAGAGACTTAAAACAAAGTAGAGACTTAAAATCTGAGAACACTTATATTAAGTATGGTGAAATCCTGTTTATGCATCAATATGACAAGGAAATACAAAATAGAACAATATGCAAAAGATCATAAGATTTATATTCTATCTCAATACAATCTGAAATAAATCTGCTATATCCTAGACTCGAAACAAATACAAGCCTAATGCTTTACAATATTTCTCCCAATTCTCCAACCCTTTTCTAAATGGTCTTGAATATTCCTTTATAGGAACAAGAAATGCAACAAGCTTCAGACCATTTAGGGTTAGGGTTTACAACCAATTAATGCAAGCATTCAATTCATTCATCAAGTTGAAACCCTATCTCTCTTTTCAATCTATGCAAATCTGATCTGAAATTGAATTCCTTAGTCCATGGATGTGAATGTAGTACCCTGAAGTGCAAGAAATTCCAAGGTGTGACGTAGAAAGTAGCTGAACATAAATGCATAAGACACTAGGCGCCACTATATGCATTTATTCATATGATATGGAAACCTCTATCTTTCAATTTCAGTCTTGAATGCATCTTGCCATATCATATTTTAATCCCTACAATGGTCGACAACTATGCTATGTCAACCCATAAGATCATATCTCAACATTAATGGCTTTGAGATAAAAATCAGTCGACCGCCATGAAAACCTACCGAGAAAACATTTAAATATTTGACTTTTTGTTACAATGGCTACAGGTGGTGCAAAAAAAGATTTGGACGACTGAGATTGAATCCATTCTCAACTTGAAAATAGATGCATCGATCTTTTTAAAGTTATTCAGGCTCAAGATCAGATTTTTCCAGTGTCATTCAGGCGCAATGCCTAAAAGATTAATTCCTGAGATCAACTTTGCATTAAGGTAATGTGCAAGCCATCTGATCTGAATTAACTAAACTGATCTTTAACTTAAGTTAATACTTGGCAATCCTAGTTCCACCATCATCAACATGGTGTACAATTGGCCCTGAGAAATCTTTGTTGGCCTCTGACTTTCTCTAACCTAGGCTTGAAACATGTCAAACATGAATGATACCTTGATTGCTAATATTCTCACATATCTGCATTGAGACTTTACACCATCATTCAGATCAACTTAAACCTGACAACACTTTAACTTTATTACCCTAACATTGATCTTGGACCCACTTGGGACACGTGGTGCAAGGGTGTAATGCCCCAATGGCTAATTTGACTACATCTTGTGCTTAAGGCTTTATGCCTACCATTTGATTTAAACTAACATCTTTTCTCTTTATCTTAACCCTTGATTACCAGACTGTAGATCACTTAACCTGGAAGGACACATGTTGCAAGGGCGCAATGCCTCGAAGGCTAGATTCCATTCACTTTTTCTTCAAGCTTTTACGCTGACCATACGATAAAATCAAACCTACTGTCAATCTACTTCCCTTTGAAACCCTGGGACCATGACATCACCAATGACACGGGTTGATTAGGCGCATTTCCTTGACATTTCCTTGATGATTAATTATCTTTCTCTTTGCGTTTAAGTCTCTACACCTGTCATCCAGTCTTACTTTGATCTGAACTTGACTTGTAACTAGTCTTTTAACTCTGATCAGTCTATTTCTTTGTATCTCTAAGTCACCAGATGATTTCTGTAACCATGGTTCCATTCTTAGATCAAGCGCACACCATACGATCAAGACAAGATCTACGGATATCGCCAGATCTCTCAAAGAACAGAAGACTTTGAGTTTTATCTGGAAATCACGTGTAGGCCACAAATTTTGAACTAAATGAACGGATATGATTTTGTCTCAACAAACCTGTACTTGGCCCTGAGTTTCCTAGGCTTGACTCTGAGTCTATCTGAGGATTCAGAGATAATGTAGTCTCTAAATCGTTGAACAAATTCTTTACCTTGGGTTACATTCAAAAATTAAGTGCAAGCCCTCTAATTCTTCTTAACACTGATGGTTCTGATTTAATCCTGGCAACTTGATCCTAACTTAACTTGAGTCAGGGTCCCATTTGGAGATTCAGTGGCAAGACTTATTCCTGAGTTGATGAATTACATTAACCTGACTCGACTCAAACTCAAGTTTCATTATGATTTTATGAGATAACATAGTCGCTAGGTCACTGAATAGATCTCATAACTTGGGTTTGATTTTGAGATCATGAGCTAGCCACAAATCTTGATCTTAATCGAAGATCAGTGTTGAATCTCTGAATCATCTTGTACCTACTTATTTCTTTCTGAGATCATGTGTCAACCCTGCGACCAACATTGCATCCATGGCATGCGCTAGATCTCTAAAAGATTGGAATACTTTGACTTTTATCTTGCGATCTGGTGCAGACCCTAGATCTTTTCTCTAATGAACGGTCTAGATCATGTCCTCCTAAACTTTGAACTAAATCTGACTTACTTTTCTTGACAACGGTCTAATCTGGAGATTCAGTGACAATGTTGTCTCCAAGTCTCTGAATAGTTCTTTAACCCTTGATTTTATTCTAAGATTATGCATTAGCCATAGGATTGAAACATGATTGGCGATCCTCGTCAAGTCCATGAACCAATTACTTAATCTTAGGTGCATCACGAGATTCAGTGACCAAAGAGAAAAGGTAACCCTCCCTTGACCTTGGTTAAATTACAAGATTCAGAGATAAAGGTATCTTTGAATCTCCAAATACTTTGCTAGACCAAGGTTAGATCTCGAGATCAAGCTTCGACCACACGATGAAATCTACATCCAATGTCCTCGCTAGATCGCAGAATAAAAACTTGAACTTGAACTTGATTTAGCTATTCAGCGCCAACCACATGATTAGAATATGGACATGAATAGATCAATCGTGCACGTGTAATCTTGAAAGGAAAAGGAATATTCAATCTTTGTTGGCAGATTGCGTGACAAAGGCAAAGTAAAAGCACGCATGACTTAAAAATATTCTAAGTGGCTTGGCAAAAAGTAACGAGGGAATAGAACATGTCTTGAGGGTATAGGATTTTAGCCAAGAATTTGACACAACAAGACTTGGGGCTTTAGGCCAGAGGCCTGAAAAAATTGCAAAGACATGAAACCTAGTAGAATTTTGCAAGTGCTAATAGCTTCTTTGAAGTACATTCTTTGTAGACATTTATCAGAATCGAGTTTGCAAGATACAATCTTATGATCCTTTTATCTTTTCTATTCATTACATCCTACCACGCAGCTAAAGTTGGATCCGTAATCCTTGGGGCATTTTCATCCACCGCATTCCATAGATCTCGATCAAACAAATAATATTCTATCTTCATCTTCCACATTTCAAAGTTCATGCCAGAAAAATTTTCTACTTCAATCCCTCTGATATATTTTCCATCTTTACTATCCTCCAATTGAGAAAATAAAATACTCTGCACAGGCCCGCACTCAAACCTTTATTAGCTCAAAAGACCCTATACCCAACAAATAGAACCAAAATTGGTCAGGCTCTGATACCACTTGTAAGGAAGAAAAGGTATGCAAAAAAGCTTCTTATGCTAATGTTGAGAGGACAATTATGCAACTTTCAACATAACTATATTACAGAAATTTCCAAAAATACTTAAGAGCATAAACAAAATAACAATAAACACATAACACAATGATTTCCATAGGCAAAACCCTTAAAGGTGAAAACCCCACACTCCAAAACCTGCATAATGTATTATCAAATCAACAAAAGATTACAACACACTTGCAATGCAAGTCCTTACAAGATTATCACCTCAACTCAAGCTAGGAGAAACTTCAGTAGCATCCTTCTTGCATCCAATCTTGTGAACAAAACTCAATGCTCAAACTCCTCCTCAAGCCCTCATTTTATAAGTTTCTCACAACCTGGAAACCACTTGTGGTTTACAAAACCATGTGCTAATCCTCCTTGACATGTGTTGCCCAAGATAGGCAAGAATCCAAGTTAAAAATTTATCTCTCATGTCCAAAGTCTTATGCCTTATTTTTGACCCTTACAACTGTCATGAAATGTGCCATACAATCTCTAAAAATAGCCCTCCTATATTATACTATGGACAAGACTTCTTTTGACATCTAATTTTTCCTTTTTTGAAAGTACTTACACAAAAAAAAAAAAAATGCCAAATACTTTGAGAACTATTTGCAAGATTAAGACACATATTTTCTCAACAACTTTTATCTTTATATCATAAATTTTTACACTCCCTCATAAATGTAATTACTAAAAAAAAAAAACTGTTTAAAAAAACTGATTAAAAGTGCATTGATAATGATAAATTATCTAGCTCATTAAACAATACAAGCCTCTTTTATCACTTATTTAAAATTTAAAAACATAATTAAAAAATTAAAGCCATCTCAAAATATATTTAAATATTATTTTTTTAATTCCAAA
>MU223520.1:579100-590460 GCA_018584345.1 Thuja plicata | reverse complement strand
AGGATGAATCTAGACCTAGCAACAAAGATACTGTTATTGAAGAAATGTTTGATTGCATTGATGTCTCATGCAATGACCCTGAATCAAGCAGAGAAGAATCACAGACTATAGAAGAAGAAGACACACCCAAGGTTCCAAAACTCACATCTAGATACCACTCCAAAAATGACATCATTGGAGGTCAGAGTAGTAGTGTTTTGACCAAATCAAAAGCAAAAAGTCTAGCAGTGGATGAAGAGGTATGTTTACTTTCACAGATTGAACCCTTAAGTATTGAAGATTCTTGTAATGATTCTAAATGGAAGAATGCAATGAAAGAAGAATTAGATCAGATAATCAGAAATGACACATGGGAATTGGTCCCCAGACCCAGTGACTAAAATGTGATTGGAACAAAGTGGGTATTCAGAAACAAGATGAATGAAGATGGTACAATAGTTAGAAACAAAGCAAGATTGGTATGCAAGGGATATGCGTAGAGAGAAGGAATAGAATACACTGATACATTTGCCCCTGTGAGAAGACTGGAAGCCATAAAGTTGTTCTTGGCATATGCAATAGTCAAAGACTTTAAAGTATATCAAATGGATGTAAAATCAGCTTTTATGAATGCTGATTTGATTAAAGAAGTCTACATTGAACAGCCTGAAAGATTTAGTCTTTCAGATGAATCAGGCATGGTATGCAAATTAAAGAATGCACTCTATGATCTTAAATAGGCCCCAAGAGCTTGGTATGAGAGACTTGATGGTTATCTTACCAAGATTGGATTTAAGAAAGGAGCAGCAAATTATAACCTATTCACAAAAGAAACACCTAATGGATTATTGTTAGTTGCCATATTTGTTGATGACATTATCTTTGGGGGTAATGATAAGCTCAATAAAGCATTTGCAAAAGAAATGTTGAATGAATTTGAAATGAGTATGATTGGTCCTATAAAATACTTTTTGGGATTAAATGTAAAGCAAATAGATAAAGGTATATTCATTAATCAGTCTAAATATGTGAAGGAAATACTGAAGACATTTCAGATAGATGATTGTAAGCCAGTATGCACTCCCATGATAACAAGAAGCAAGCTTTCAAAAGACGATGACTCCACAGTAGTTGATAAGACATTGTACAAATCTATGATTGGTAAACTCATTTATCTAACTCAATCTAGACCTGACATATCTAATGTAGTTGGCATTGTTGGAAGATTTGTAGCTAAACCCAAGCAGAGTCACCTAATGGCAGTCAAAAGGATATTCAAATATCTCAAGGGAACTATAGACTATGGTTTATGGTATCCTAAATCAGAGAATGTAAAGCTTCATGTATATATAGATTCAGATTGGGCAGGTTGTATTGATGAAAGAAAGATCACTTCAGGAGGAGCAGTATTCCTTGGAGACAGGTTGGTTTCTTGGATAAGAAAAAAGTAGAACTGTATTTCTCAGTCAACATCAGAAGCTGAATATGTTGCAGCAACATTAAATTGTTCAACTATGGTTTGGATCAAGCAGATGTTTAAAGACTTTGGCATTCAGGTTGATTATCTTATTGTTATTCATTGTGATAATACTAGCACTATCAACATGTCTAAGCACCCTGTCATTCACGCAAAGACAAAAGACATAGAGATCAAGTACCATTTCTTAAGAGAGAAGGTTGTAGACAAACAAGTGAAATTGGACTATGTGAGCACCAAAGAATAGTTGGCATATATTTTCACAAAGCCCTTATCAAAGGATACTTTTGAGTATCTCAAGGAGAAGTTGGGAGTAATTCTGTCTCCTAAGTCTGTTTAGAAGAAGAAACAAAGACATCAGTCATTAAGTGACTAATGAATGGTTGACTACTCTAGTTATGGAGTAGTACCTGTACCTAAAAAGACTATGGTTCCCTTTTCCATTAATGTCAAAGGGGGAGTATATAGTAAGGAGGAGTATGTACTAAGGGGGAGCATATACTTTGAGGGAGTATATACATAGAACAAAAAATATAGACATAGGAACTGCAGCAGTTTAGAGAAATCTTTAATGAGGATATTGAGAAGATTGTAAAAGAAAGAGGACACCATGAACAGAGGATGTTTTTGATATCTTATGTTTCCATCAATGTCAAAGGGGGAGATTGTTAGAGATTTGATTCTGAGAGTTGATTGTTTGTGTGTTTATCATTGATGACAACATATAATACACAGTAGTAATTCTGTATGAACTTATCTGAATGATGACATGAAGAATTGTGTGGATAGATACATGTTTTTGAAATGTTTATTATGTTAGGTTCATACACGTAGACCCAGATATGATGTTTCAATAAAGTTATCCAATTATGTTATTAGCAGTTACAGTTCTAGAAGTATAATGGTTTAGGGTTGACGTATATAATGTGTTTCATGAGTTGTGCCTATCTTCAGGATATGTGTGTGTATATACATGATTAATTATGAGTTGATGATATAAATCCAAAGGTGCCAAACGTGTTTCAAGATGATGGCAAAGTTATGGTTAATTTGGTGAGGCCGACTCAGTGAAGCGTCACGTCTGTTCAGCATTGACTTGCGCAGACTTAATATTGTTTGTGTGCTTAGTTAAGTCGACTAAGATATTGATGAAGTGTTTCTAAGAGCTGACATGACCTTCTAATTTGGAGAAGATAATTATAGTAGTTCAATTATGATATGCTAAGTGTGAGTGACATGAAAAGTAAAGAAAGATGTATAGAGCAGATTATCAGAGTTGGTTCATTCATCAAGGGTCTATGTGAAGAAGAAGTGAAAGATTGTAATACACTGGAACTGATCAAGATAGTAGGTCTACTCTACAGTTTATCATAGATATAGTGCATATCTATTACTTAGAAGGTTGTAGCCTTCACCATCAAGTAGTGAGATTTTGGATAGTGAGTCCACCACCCGTAACAGGGTTATTTGTAAAAGACTCCTAACAGGGTCTGACCCTTAACCAGGTCACTATACTTATTATATTGTATTGTACAACTCCTAACAGTGCTGAAATATCTTCTAACAGGGAATACTACAAACAAGTATAGTTTATTGTGGGTGCTAATTCCCACCGGGGTTTTTACCATTTGGTTTCCCCGTAATCAAATTGTGTGTTGAGTACTGTGTTATCTGATTATGCATTTACTTTGTTGTATACTAAAGTTAAAGAAGTAAAAAGGACTTAAGTAACTGATAAATGATTCACCCCCCCTCTCAGTTATCCTTTGGGACTATTCTAACAGCATAGGCACTAGCATTATCTCTACACTTCTTATGACGTTCATTAGAAGATTTATTACATTTTACTTTGTTTGACACATGTGGAGAACTAGGAGGAATAACCACTGATTCCTTCATAGGATCTGTAGGAAGATTGGTAGGATTCGTAGTAGGATGAGAAGTGACACTAGGAAGTTGAGTACAATAGAGTTAGCTGTAATGGATAAAGGAGGTATAGAAGGAGTGGGCAAAAGACCACGGTTAAGATCTATCTGAGGCATGCTTAACTCTACAATCTTGCAATGTTTATAGGCTTGATATGAATGAAAAAGGATGTCAGGGTGAGGAGGACATGAATTAGGTAATGAGGGCCAAAAGAAATCAAGAGTAGTACAATCTCTACACCTAGAAGGTTGATATAAACTAGGATTAATCATTTTTACTTCTCCATTATGAATGAACTTAAGAAATTTATGAATAGGAGAAGCAATAGCATGCATAGCAGTTATCTTAAGAAAACCAAATTTGATTTGAAATTGATCAGATGTAGGAACAATACTGAAGGTAGTATCTACAACCTTGCCACAGAGTTCAACATGCAAGCTAATAGAATCAAGTGTAGGATAGAGAAAACCATTACAATTTTGGATCCATGCATCTGATGGATCATAACAGTCACGTTGTAGGTTTTTCATAAAAAGGTTTTCCTCAGTAATAACATTTATTAAAGATGTGGGATCAAAAAGACAACCACACATAGGTATCTTAGAAATCCTAGCATAAATATAAAGGGGACCATTGAGAGCCTTAATAGTCTCTGAATCATCAAAGGTAATTGAAAGTTCCCAAGGTCGTTTAACCTTAATTTGTTTTTGAGCTTTAGGTGGAACTTGAAGTTGAGGTGGAGGTGAAGGATCTTGAACAATAGGTTGAGATGCAACAACGCTCTCCACAGGATTAACAATTTGATTAAGATCATCCATCTTTGAATCGTAAACGATATCCACAGAAGATGGTTGAGTGATGGTATTAGTATCATGTGTGGGTAGAGGATTTGTGTAGATTTAAAAGTTTTTATTAAGAGGAGAAACAAACATATTCCCATTACCATCAAAGTTATAAACAGATAAAGCATAAGAATTGATTAAGTCTTGAACCTTATTCTTTAGAGAATAACATTTTTCAGTATCATGGCCATTTTGGCGATGGCATTGGAAAAAGGTTTTAGAATCAAAGGATTTTGAAGCTATGGTAGTAGGAAGGAGAGGTCGAATAGGAGGCAAGGTAATCATATTAGCACTTAGCAACCTACTCATAATCGAATGTAAAGATTCAGAGAGAGGAGTAAATGTACGATTCATACGGAAAGCAGTGGATGCAGAAGTGGCATTGTGAGATGCAACATCAACTTTATCAGCAACCACATTCATCTGTTTATTAATATTGATGTAGTTGTTAGGTTTCTAAAATTTATTAGGATAAGGAGCAGTGTCACTCTTATCAAATGGAACAGGAGCCATTGGAGTGTTGCTCTCAAATTGACTCACTTGTAATTGATAATGATGAAGTGCTACACAAAGTTGCTGAAAAGAGGTAAATTCAGTAAGCATAATCTTATCTCTAATATCCTTTTGTAAATTTGAAATAAACATACGTTGAATATCAATATCAAGAACATGATAAGCAATCTGAGCTTACAAATTCTAAAATCTACCAATGAAATTAGTCAATTTTTCCCTAATGTTTTGTTTACAATGCATTAAATCAGTTAAGGAAAATTGCGGACCAATGTTATTTTGAAATTGTTGAATGAAGGTATTAGCAAGTTTAGGAAAAAGAATCAATGGAATAAGGAGGTAAAGAACAATACTATTGCAAATCATTATCATGAAAGGTTCTAGCAAATAGTTTAGCTAAAATTCTATGGTCATGAGCATAGTCACTACAAAGGATTTGAAATGCTTTAACATGAGTAACAGGATCGCCTTTACCATTGTAATTCTCTGGATGAGGCATATCGGCTTGTTGAGGAATAGTAGCACAAATATTTTTTAAGGATAAGGGACTACCCATATCACATGTAGGAATGCTAAACTTGGATTGAGTTAAGGATGCAAGTTGTTGTTGTAAAGATGACACAGTTTGAGCCAAACTAATAATTGTGAAATCATTAGAAGACATACGTGACATAGAAACATTAGGAACACTAGGAAAAGTGTAGGAAGTAGTACGAATAGAAGACACAACTGGTGGCACATTTGGAACCATAGTTGGAAGGGGATTAGTATAAGTAAAAGGTACATTATGATATGAAGGTTGTGAGGTAGGTAGACATACCGGTGGAAAAATCACAGGAATTGATGAAATTGGGAGAGGTGTAGTCATCAAAGGAGGAGTATAAGTAGGAATGCTATGTAAAGGAATAGAAGAAGGTCCCTCACTAGTGATAGGAGGATTAAATCCTAGATCATGAGCCTCTTGTGCTAAAGTTTTAACATTCAATTGCACAAGATGAGTGATACCATGCAAGAGATTAACACCTTGATCACTATCATGAAGGAATTTATTAAGAGCCTCTATAGCTTGAATGGAATCTTGATTATGGTTTTCTTGAATAAGCCAATTTCCCATTTTATCAAGTTCGGTTGAAAATTTTTTCACTTGTTCAAGAGGAACTCTCAAAGAATCCTCCTCATCATGAGATGAGTGAGAAGAGTTATGCTCCATAGAAGGATTAGAATCATGATTATTCAAATTTTCATCCAGTATCCTACGGAAAGGAGAGGAAGATTCTGGATCAAAGGAACCCATGAGTCTACGACTTCTTCTAACCGGGATACTATAAGTAGGACTAGAAGTGGTAAAGCTCATACACCAATGCAATGCAAATGAACTAATTTTGAAAACAAAGAGTTTAATTTTAATTTTTCAAAGGGAAATGCAAGAACATAAAAGAAAGATAATCTAATATGCATGGAAGATCTAACATAAAAGATGTAAATCTAACACCAAAAAGGAAAGAGTTTTCTATCGCAAGTTCACCAAAATGTAAGGTAAGAAATGAGGGTGGGGTTTGAAAGTGGATTATTTAAAATTTAAAATGTGTTATGGGGATAAATAAGATGTGGTCTTTCTATCATTAGATATGCAAATGAAAGATCCAAATTGATTAACCCAAAAGGAAGGATTAATGCATAAAATAATTCATCATTCGGAAATAAGAATAAAAAGGAAGATCTTAAGTACCTGTTTATTTATTTGAATGTGAAAGAGATGTAGAAAGATTGATAACCTTAAATGAATTGAATAGGAGAAATGTAACCTTGGAATATTTCATATTTGAAGAATGTTATTTTCTGAAGCCTATGTTGAGTTTTTTGAAAATCTGAGACCGGAACTGGAATAGAAACGTAGAGACAAACAATACCTAGATTTTCTATTCTGACACAGTTCCAATTTGTACCCTCAAGTCAATGTCACCATTGGCCAAAATTTACAATTGCGCCCTAGGGAAGAATCGGCCTAAAAAGTCTCAGACTAAAAAAGAAAATTTGAATCCCAAAAGTTTGTCGAAAAGGGTATCTGAATCTCCGTCCCGATCTACTGTTCATAATTTGTACCTGCAAGAAAAATGGTTCATTTGTTGGGGGGAGAGGTTTGCCTTGGTCAAACCCTAGTTTTGGAATTAATCTCAAATATATAATTAAAATTTCAAGAATAAACAAAGTAAATGAAACAATTCACCTTGCTTATGTAAAAGGTCCTTGTGGAGGATTCGAATCATTGAATCCACAAGTATGGATGCACCAAATGGATGTGGAATGTAGAATGTAGAATGTTAAAGTATTCAATAAATTGCTTGTAGATATTCAACACCAATCTTGAATGGGTTCTTGAATTGGAAGAGGCTTGGAGGAATGTGGATGGAGAAATCTTCAACAAGAGGGCTCCATGGAGCTTGAATCTTTCAATGGCCACCAATGGATCTCCTTGATGAAAATGAGTTCTTAAGAAGTGATTGAGAATGGATGAATGCTTCAATGGATACATGGATTTCTTCAAATCTTTCTTCTTCACCTTTGGAATTCACTCTTCAAATTTTGAGCTTTTGCAATTATGCTTAGTTATTTATGATTATCAAGTCTTAAAGAAAATGAGAGGAGAAAGCTTCCTTTTATATGAAATTAGGGCACAATATTCTAGAGAGGATGACATAGGAGAATTAAATTCTAATTGGACCCATTCCCCTAGAAGAGGACCTATATTAAATATAATTTAGGATTTGTTGTCCTGAAGTCCAAAACAGCCAACCCGAAAGTGGGAATTAACTTTTTCCAAAGACTGCCATCCGAAAACCCTGAGGTTCTAAAATTTGAATCCCGGGCATGGAAAAGGTCAATTTTGACCTAGGTCAAGGTCGAGGTCGACCTTGACCAAAAAATGTTGACCTTGACTCTGAGGTCAAAGTCCCAGTTTCTCAGTCTGGGGTGCCAGAAATAGGTTGGAAAAAGTGGAAATGAGGCAGAACAGGGGGATAAAGCTAGATCAAAGTTAGGAACCCATTCAAGGCACTTGAAATGACCCCAAACTACTTACTTGGAGGCCTAAACCAGTCTATGATGGAAGTGCTTCCATTTTCTGACTATACACCTAGAATAGTCAATCAGTTTTCCTATCGCCATATTGACATGAAATTTGTATCAGCATAAAAGAATCTACTAGAACTGAACAAAATAAAACCAAAATTTGGAGAGAGAGGGATTCTCCTACATCATAATCCCCAGGGGAAAAATAGAGCATGTGCTCCTACACATGGGTTTAACAACAACTTCTCCTCTTTTATTTCTTTCCTTTTTTCAAATATCTCTCAGGTTCAACTATAATATTCCTCCCACTATGTTTCTCACTTCTTTGTAAAGCCCTCATGAGATTATTCCCATTGTTTACCATTCTCCTCTCATCTCTACTCACACATTCATCAACATAAATTTTCGTATAGAAATTTAATATTTCTATGTCCTCAAACTCACTCTCCCCATATATTGACATTCCAATATTATCAAGATATTTATTACATCTTCTCTTAATATCTCATCTTCACCTTCTACAAATTCCCATCATCTTTTCTCCTACAATGACCTTCATTAATTCATCATCCACTTCTTCATCTGTATTGGGTTTCACAACATCCATACAAGAATTTGGATCCTCTATTATATCTTCCCTCTTTCCTGCATTAACTTCTTCATCCTTAGATGCAATCTTCCTTTCTACCTCTTTTGTTGTCCTATTTATCTTAAAATATTCATTTTTTTCTCCCCATTCTTTTTAGATATTGCTGCTAATTGTGGTCACATATAATCTTCACTATGATAGTCTAATGTTCTACCTTTCAATGTCATTGCTATAGCAACTTCATCATACCCTTGTTTGCACTCATTTTTATTAATTTATGTTGCTTCATCATTATGTTTTCTCCTACCCTGTCTTTGAATCCCCTCCTTGTGATCTCTTCCTCGTGAATTTTATTGTCTTCTACGGTTGTCCTGATATTTTATTTTGGTTCTTAATCTGGATCTTCTTTCTGTATTTCACCTTTAAATTCCTCATCATCCCTTATATCTATTGTACATTCTTTCCTTTCATTACTTTTATCCACTTTGTTTCATGAACCCACTCCATATTTGTATTTATACATTCTAAGTTTTCCAATATGCCTTTGTTTGACTTTGTTTCCCTTATTTTCCTTGTACCTTCTTCCTCTCATTTATTTTTCATGTACAAGCCTCAAAAGCTTCATCTCACATGCAAATATCTCATTATCACTATTTATTTCCATCTCATTGTCATCCTCTTCTTGTAAACTCTTTCCTTCGACAACTTTAATCAAAGATTCAAAAACATAATCATTGTTTAAAATCTGAAATATTATCTCCTTGTCTTCAACACCTTCAACAAATTCTACCTTGGCTACTATTTTTTCCACCATGTCTGCATTATCACTTCCATTCTTTCCTCTAGGATCTTTTCCAAACACAAAACCTCCACAAGCCCTTTTAGTTTCTTAAACCTCTGAAATTGCTACTAATTCACACTTCTGTTTTTCATTTTCATCCACTAATACCCTTACCTTTTAATCTTCATTTATTTCTTCCATTTCCTTTGTAAGAAATATTTTGGCTGCAACCCATTTCTCTTCTTCACCAACAAAATAAATATTTTTTTTCACATCTTGCATTCTCTTGTACAATGTTTTACCACCATCATGTCCTACATCACTACTTTTCTCACCTACCATCACACGCTTGGCCACCCATATTTTGTTTTCCTTACTCTTAACTTGTTGTCCCTTTATTGTTACACTTTTTCTCCATAATGTATGGTCTTATTTATGTCTTAAAATATTTTCTCTACGGCTACTTTCTTTCCAAAACACCTTAGAATATAATCTTCTCTTATTCCATATCACATATTTTATCTTTTGATCTTCTTTGTCAGCATCATCACTATCAAAAACACTTCCTTCCTTACATTTTAATAGTTTCCCCTCACCAATAAAATTCCTTTGATAACTTGACACTCTGTAACCATGATCCTCCAACTTTCTTTTCTCATTTTCAATATGTATACTCATATTTTTATTTCAACATATACTAAGAGAATAAACATTATCACATATATTTACCTTTGTGATGTGTTGTTGTTCTTGTTTCCCTTCATCCTTGTCTTCACATCTTGTCAACTTCTCCATTTTGTGGATTTCTTTACCTTCATCTACATCATATTCTAAACTATCATAGAACTCTAGGACATCTTCAAGTTCTTCCTTTTTATGCTGGAATACTTAAACATCATCTTCATCTTTATTTTTAAGATCTCTATAATTAACCTTTAGCTACACACTCTTCTTCACTCACTACTGAAACTAGTCTCCAATTATTTTCATCTTCAACTTTTTTTTTATGGGTGCTTCACTAGCCTCTTCTTTCATCACCTTCAAGGTATTATTATTGGCCTTCCCTACAAGGGTTACCAAACCTAAACATACATACTTAAAGAGATCAACATGTTTCCATGAGTGCCTCCTTTATGTACACCTTCCTTTATTTGTTTCTTCCGCTTTTGAGTGCTTCTTTCTGCACTTCTCTACATTCTTTATCATTTTGTTTCATTTCCTCCACAATGAGAACTTATTTCACCACTTATGGTGTAATTTTCACTCTTGAAAACCTACTATTGTTCAAACCCCTTAGGTTTTTCCTCATATTCTTGTCTTCTCCTCTGAAGGCAGCCATCTTTTTTCTTTTTTCTTTTCTTTGCCAGCAACCTGATAGGCATTTTCATCTTCTTTTTCACGGGCCAATCCCATACATAATATTGACTTCTTTCCTTGGGCCACTACTCTACCAAACCCTTAAAATTATCAACCTCCTTTTGTATCTCTGGTAATTATCTTTCAATCTCCACATCTTGTCTTGCCACATTATCTTTCTACTTTTATTTCCTTTTGAAACTTTCTTTCTTTGTTCATTGCTGCATATTTCTTTTTATTTTTTGAATTATTGATACCTCACCTAGGGATATTTTCATATCTTCTTTCCCATTCTTTTGGGACCTTATCATTTTGCAACACATCAATCTTTCCAAGAAGGTCCATAAACATCAAGTGAGCATACTCATACTTTACCAAGGTTCAATAAAAAGATTCAATTTACTCGCTTAGATATTTTGGGCTTTGGTACCACTTGATGAAAAATCCCACAAAACAATCCCCTGATACCAATATGATAGTTCACACTCACACTCACACCCACACCCAAACATACTATGCCTTCAAATGATACTATATTTCTGCAGGTTGCCTATCAAAATAGTGTCAGGATCTCAAAAATGATAGTTTATGATATTTAACATATAATCAAGTGTATACAATAAGTATTACAGTGAATGAAAAGAATGAATAATAACCAGGAAATTGATATCCAATCCACTTTATTTAAACCTTTCCCATAATCACAAACTAAAACCTAAAAACTCTACCTTCTTGACAACAAAGTTTCATAAATGTATAAAAAAGTAAAATAACATAAAAGACTAGTATATGACAGTTCAAAAATTTAACAAATTTCTTATTGACAACTGA
>MU223520.1:563237-576712 GCA_018584345.1 Thuja plicata | reverse complement strand
ATCCGAGCGTTACAGCTACATTGATGGCGTCCATTCCATGTGGGTTTACAACAAAGACAAACCCTTCAAACCAGACAGCACAACCAATCCAAGGACAGAAATCCGCATACAGGTGAGTTGTTTTCAAAAGTTAAATTCAACAAATTGTTTTTCTATTAACTTTTTTGAATCAGTGGATCCATTATCATGATGTTTGTTGTATAGGATTTCTTGATTAAATTGTATCCAATCATTTTTAACTTTTTTACAGATCAGCATGATTCATGATTATGATGTTTGTTGTATAAAATTTCTAGAATCAATCGTATAAAGTTATTTTTACGTCAATGTTGGAAATCACACTATTAAATTAATCATCGAGTCCGTGAGAGTCGTTGATTATTGGCAGTATGTATTTGGAGTATGATGTGCTGTGTGTGATGGGATTTGACCATTACTGTACTAAGAGGAGTTTTAAATAAGTGGAATCTTTATTTGATATTCCCATATTATAATTTCATGAGTCCTATTTTCTTTTGTCTGTTGGCTATTTTGTAATGGTTTGGGCCTCTCCCATTTCATCTAATTAGAACAAAAACAATGATTAATACTTGAGTACTTTTATCTGAATCCAATATATCCATTAGCTCCCTTTTTACTAATTATGCATTCAACTATGTTCTTAGTTTTCTATATTCTCCATTAAGGGTGAGATTGACTTTTATTTGCTGCCTTCTTCTTTTTCAATTGCAGCTAGTTCTAATGATTTCTTCTTTGCTTTGATTGGTTCTTTAATCTTCTATGATCTTTATAATCTTCTGCAAATTCTAGAATCCAAAAATAATGCCACCTATTCCTATTGGAATCTTTAATCACCTCCTTTGAGGTTTGGCTTCATCTTGTATTGCTATCTTTTTTTTTTGGCTTCTGTAAATTCTTGAGCCCAAAAGACTGTCTCAAGCCAGCTCTAATACCAAATGAAAGAAACACATTTTATCATCAAAGAATCTTCTTAGCATAATAAGACGATCTTTAATAAGGGAAGTGATGTATCACTTTGTCATAGTGACAATGATTTAATTGTAGATATTATTTATTTATTTAACAATATTATGGCAAGAAGATATTAAACATAAAATTCTAAATTTTATATATTTATCATTCTAACAACTTTCTTTCTCTTGAAAAAAAAGATTGAAATATATTAAACAAGATATCTCAAGATATTAAAAAATGATTTCCAAATAGTTATGACTGTGGAGAACAAGATGAGGAAGAACCTAATATGTCTTGTGAAAATTCACCACTCCCAATAACTCTTAGTCCTAGCAAAAAATAAGTAAAAAATAAATTACAACTATCATCCCTTATCATGATAGATAGTCCTATTCAAACTTATTTAGACCTATGGGAACCTTGGTGCTCATTTAGCAAAGAGAATTAGCAACCTCATTCCATTCACAAAGAATACAAACAAAATAATTTATTTTATAATATTACTTTATTTTAGTCTAATACTATTGAGATAAATTGTTTAAAATTATGATTAAAAGACATGAAAAACTGAAATTCAATCTTTTTCATTGTTATTTTAGTGATTATACCTTTATTTTATATGTATTCTATGAAAATTTGACAAAATTATTTGAATTTTTTTTTAAATTTTAAAAATTAATCTAAAATCTATTTATATTATTGATGTATGTTTTTTTAATGATAGTGACTAAATTTTATTATATATATTATTTTAATCTTATGATAATAAGATATTTAAAAAGATAATAGATTGTTATTTAAATGTAATGCGACTATCAGATCATTTCTTATGGTATTCTAATTTACTATTTTCTTAATGAATTGTTTGTTGTAACACTTTCCATAATATTTTATACAGAAAAATGTTTCCCTAATATTTTCCATTTGCCATCCAAACCTCTATTATAATAAGAAGACATTAAACATAAAAATCTAAATTTTATATATTTATTGTTGAAACAACTTTCTTTCTTTCTTTCTTTTTTTGGTTGGGGCAGGGAGTGGGGGTGGGGGAGGGAGAGATTGAAAAATATCAAACAAGATATCTCAAGAGATTACAAAAGGATTTGCAAATTTTCATGACTATTATAGAGAACAAGTTGAGGAAGAAACAAATACGTCTTGCAAAAATCCACCACTCCCAATAATTCATAGACCTATAAAAAAACAAGAGAGAATTATAACTATCAAGCCTTATCGTGATGTTTAAGATGCAAAAGATGAGTAAATTGATTAGTGAATAGAGGGGCCTAGTCAAACTAATTCTGGGAACCTTGGTGCCCATTGAGCAATGGGAATCAAAAACCTCATGAACAACCAATATGAACAAAATGACTTATTTTTCTAATAGTACTATTAATTTATTTTATATATTACTTTAGTTAATTATTTATTAGATAAATTATTTAGAATTGCAATTAAAAGACATGAAAAACCAAAATTCAACATTTTTCATTATTATTTTAGTGATTGTAATTTAATTTTATACATTATTTTCTAATCCATCGGAGGCTTGCACCTAAATAAGGGTAGTCATAAATTTTCACAAGTGTGGGACCCGATGCATCTTGTGAAACTACCTCCAATATTTTAGAAACCAACTCTTCATTCCTAGGGAGAAAAGGGGGAAGTAACATTCTAAAAAAAAGGCCACACTATAGAGGCAATTTGTCAAAGATTTTAAAAAATTTTGGAAGTCCATGTAGCTAAACTTCTACAAAATCTCAGATAAACTTTGTTTCAGGACTACCACCTTTGGGGATTGACACACTCCATAAGCTATTAGGATAGGTCATCATATACCCAAGAGCCAGTCTACAGACATCCTCCAGAAGAGAGAGATAATCAACACAAGAATTGTATTGAAATGAGGTGCGTGTAAAGATACAAAGGATTTTCTTAAATAGGCAAGAGAAGATATAAGGAAAGGACAAAGTTGAGACAAGTGTCTCAACCTGAGGAAGTGTAATTTTGATAGAACTCAACAATATCCTCTAAGACAAGTTAGAGTCCAAATAGGATTCAATAACATCCATCTGCCTAATAAATGTGTTGACCTAACTAAACTTAAGTAAAAAGTAAACTAGTTAAACAATATATATTCCAACACAAACATGGGTCTGAATAAAGGCAGATAAATCCTTTCTAATGAGAGTGTCTCCTAAAAAATGGAAATGATTTAAGAGAGATATTTCTAAGTGGAAGTAGGAAAAGAGGCACTCCAGAATACCTCTTTTTCAAGATATAAATAGTTTATACAAAGGTAGAGTATGAAAACATCACTCAGCTGGTTTTTAATTCAAATAAGAAAACTATAAAAGGTACAATTGCCTGTCTATTTCAAAGAAAAATATAAGAGTGAGACAATTGCATGATCCATTTATTCTGAAGATAAACTAGACCTGACATAAGTGAAATTAACATAGAACACTCTGATCAACAAAGGAAGAAAGGCAAGATAGGCACAGTCTCCATACTTTATTAAGAGAAAATATGCAAAGGCTATAAATCAGGTCATAAATTATATATGATCCAAAGTACATCTCTAAATGATTAAAAAAAATGCTCAAAGACAAGGAAAGAATCTTTCATCATGTAAAAATTATAATTGATAGACTCGTTTGTGTATATATGGTAGAGATTCCTGTCCCTTTTATATTGTAGGCTTTGGGATATGTATAGGTGAATTTCCTAGAGGTCATGTTAAAATCCCATCGATCATTATTCAATGTGTGTTTGCTAATGGAAAATTGTGCAAAGATTTTCAGCAACATTTTTATTTACGGGTTCCACTTGTCCCTCCTTTTATCCATTTTGTCAATTCAAGACTAGGATCATTTTCTTCTTATCCTTTTTATCTCTACTTATCAGTGTTTTCCTGATCAAGAAAAGATTTCCTCAAGATCTTCTTTGAAGTGGACACATGGTGAAGGGAACACAAGAAGGTGGTTACGTCTTTTTTGGTCAAATGATGTGGCTTTAGTTGGTACTTGTTCTATAGTGGTCGATGTTCTTTGGGATGTCTATAATGAATTGGCTATCTAGGTTATAAACTAAGGTGGTAGCGGGAGGTATACAATATTTTTCACCTAATCCAAGTCTAAAAATATGCCAAATACGAGCTCATATAGGTAATTAATGAGTACTGATGCAAACTACATGTGATGAGATAGGTAATAGCTCTCTACTATCTTGGTTTTTGAGTTAGTAACCTGGCAATCTTAACGAAAATCTTATTTCAGGAAATAGTGTAATAAATGCATAAATATTCTTTTCAAAAATCAAAATATACAAACCTTTATCAAATTTTCATTTGATCAGCTAAAGTGCGTCAATTAAATTTCCACCTAGACAATTATGATCTTGAGAAAATTGGTTAGGTAGAACGAAGGAAACTTCTCATGATGACATACCATCAAGGAATAAATATTTGTGCATGTAGGTAGCATTTGATGGTTATAAAATGAGATTACCACCCTCTAAAAATTATGCCAAAAGTGGCACTTAATGTAGGTTGTATCCATTATCATGCTTAATAGATCAGATTTGGGTAACCATGCATATGCTAATGAGACTCATAATAATGAAGGCCCAAAATTACCTTGTGAGTTGCATGACTGATACACAACTAGGGTAGTTGATAAATTAAGATAATGAGTCAATATTAGCAGCCATGAAATGACTCCAAGGGGTGTATTATTTAAATACTGAGGGCTACTTTTAGGTAAACACTGACATTTCATCATAGTTAATGGGATCCCTATTAGATCTTAGTGAGTTGAAATGCATAATTACCCAATTGACCAGATGATTGTTTGGGAATGATTATACAAAGGTCCTGGAGGATGTTTTGAGGGTGGAACAACCCAAAATTGGGCTTTCGTTGGCTATTGACATGAGGGATTACCTTGAGAAGGATGTGGTTGTGTCCTAGGTTCCATTTGTGTCCAATTTTTTGACAATGACAATTTATACGCACTAGGAGTGGGTAGGTTATTCTCTTGTATTTTTGAAGTAGTTGGAAAGTGGTAGAAAAAATATTGAGAAAGAATAGCTTGATGAATTTTGCCCATAGGTAATCTTCAAGCAAGGCTAGGATACTTTATAAAGCTATGAGAACGAAGATGAGAAAATCCTTCCTAAAGATGATGAAGGATGGAAGGGAGCCTCTAAATATGATTCTCTAGCTAATTCTCCTTGTCTTATACTATCTAGTCTTGCAAAGAAAACACAAAAGAATTGACTCCCCTTCTGAAATATTTGCTCCGTTAGCTTGTTTTGAAAATACTCAACAATATATAAATACTTGTACATAGTTGATTTATAAATAAAATATAAACGTCATGTGTGATACATTGTGTGTTACATGTGTCTTTCCTTTGTTTCTATTTTAATTTCCTTTCACAAGCTTTTAATATGATATTATGTAGTCTAAAAATAGGAAGTATTTGAAACAAAATCTCATTAATACATAATGTACAAGGAAATTATTTTCTTATTATGAGAAAACTTAAATTTGTGCTAGAAATAGGAAAGTTATGTTGTATTTAGTAACCAACTTCGTTTAGAGCATACATGTCTCCAAGAAGGTTGATAAATTAGCATAGTTGATTTGAACCTTTACATGTTTGACTCTTAACGTTAGATTTTAACGATCGATTGTGCACAATTTTTCTCAAAAAATGATGTCATTGTTTGAATTTTTTTGTTTAGTTGCATGATAACACATGCCATAAAAGATCTTATTCATTCTTCACCCTTTAAAACCAAAATATGTGCAGGATACACATAGGTAAAATGAGACTGTACAAGGGGAACCACCTATAAAGGGGATCATGCATAGTAGTGCTTTGTGGAAATAAATAATGTCCTACCTAAACTAACCTAACAATCTACCTAACGACGTTGGCTATGAGGCAGGAAATTTGCACCCAGCCAGTGTCGCCCCCCTATGTGTACAATGCACAAACCTAAGTGTAAAATGCACAAAGTGGACCGATTTAGTCTACAATACTATTAAGTATTGTAGTTTATTTTTCTATTATTTTATTTCCCAATTACGTTTTCTATTTTTTAATTGAGTTTCTATTTTATTTTTATATTTAATATATTTTTGTTTCAAATGAATAATAAATTGATAATTTGTATAAATTCAATTTTGACATAAATAAATGTGTAGTGTTTAAATATGTTAAAAGTGTTAGATGAGATTATCTCGTCTAACACTTTTAACTTATTTAAACACTACACATTTATTGATTTATGTGAAAATTGAATTTAAATTTTTTTCCAATTTCTTACCCATTTGAGATAAAAATAATTATTTATATGTGTACTTCAATATTTTGGTTTAGTTAAATAAAGAAAAAATACGAAGAATAATGCTCAAATAAAAATATATTACAAAACTTTGATTTAAAAAAAAAAAATTTAAGCTTTTTTACTAAAACATAACATGATATATATAAATAAAAATAAATATAAACTTTATTGAAAGATACAAAATAATTGCCAAATAAAAAAGTATACAAAGACTGAAATCTGTCCACTCTGTGCATTGTACACATAGATCCATGCATTGTACACATAGCAGGACGACACTGGCTGGGTGCAAATTTCTTGCCCCATAGCCAGTGTCGATCCTTGTCCAAGTGATGAGTAGAAAAGTTCTAACTCATCCCATAGTTGGGTGTCACTTTCTTCTACCACACTCTCTTCTTTGTTGGGTGACACAATCTTGGGCTCTGATCATCTTCTAATCACTTGGAATAGGGTAAATATTCTCTCCACTTAGGTGTAGTGTTTGGTTTTCACTCCTCCCCACCATTAGAATTATTAGGGAGGTCATTTGAGTAAGAAATGAGAGCTTCATATTCAAGTGACCAGTTCCTTCTCCAGATTAGGAGACCATCTTTATAGAGTGATAGGGTCTCATTGGGAAAAGTTTGAAGAGGAAAGAGGTCCTCTACATAAGGAACATGGTGGTTCTCCTCTCAAATTAAGGATACCAACTTAGGGGGACCTTCTGACCAATATTCTACACCAACTTCATACCCAAACTGAACATGACGGCTATCTACATCTTGGTAACTTGACCATTGGCTTTCTACTTCTATGCCTTTCACCACTTGCTAGAAATCATATAGTATGTCTCAAACTTCTTGTCCACCAAGGTCCATAGCTTATAGAATGGATAAATAAAAGAAAATTGTATGAGAAAGGATCATTCATGCTGTGACAAATCTTCATACCTCCAGAAAATTATGCCACAAGGGGTGATGCTAGTCCCACTCCATGAGGTTTAGAGGAAGTTCCTTTGCCAGTGTATCTCTCTACTATTCAATATAAATCAGTGATCCATCATCACTATATAGATGGTTGGGAGCCCCTTTTTTCTTCTTTTTCAAGGTGATCCATGTCTTCTACAAGATTCTCCTAGCATTATTTAATTTTCTTGAGAAACTTTTTAGTTTTGTTGGAATCATTTGGAGACATAAAGTCTTTGAGTTTTACCTCATCCATTTTTGTATTTATCTTGTCCCCAAGTCTGGTATGCTCTTTCAGAGATCTAAAAGTACCTGCATAAGTGTTGCAAAAGTTATCAATGTATGGCATCATTACTCTAAACCCGTGTTTGATCAATTATGACATCATGTGATATGCAAACTCATTGGTTTGTTGACCTTTTTCTTCTAACATTTTTTCATTTTTTGGCCCTCAATTTCCAATAGGTTGTATCTTGAATTTCTAGTACAACTTGTTGTTCATGTTCATGTTCATATGAGGATTCCCCTCCCTCTTTGAAAAATTATTATTATTATTATTTTTTGTTGTTTTTCATTCTCCAATCTCTCATACCTAGCTTTATAGGCATCTCTTTCCCTCATTAGTTATTCCACTTGGGCCTTATTAAATTCTGAAACACTAATATTTAATTTTTTTGTAACCAAGCCTAGATCTTTTTCCCCAACTCTCTGTACCATGATATGGCCAAAGACTTTGTGTGTATCTATGAGAGTGGGCCTCTTATCTTTTAGATACAATGTGAATTGTAACGAGGTTTTTCTTTTGGATCATAACCTAAGCTAGTATATATCCTATCCACAGTATCAAGCAATATTTTCTTTTTTGTGTTACGATTTTTCACAAAGCTATCAAAAACAATACTTGAGCTCATATCCCATCTTGGGATGATAACAAAACTAAAATGTTGTAGAAGTTATCTTCCCCTTGCAGGGTCACAATGATAATTTTAGCATCAACATCCTCTTGTAGTTTCTTTAAAAAATCATCTTCATTTTCTGATGTGATTTCATTCACCTTTTATCTCAAAATCTTCCTTTATACTTATGTAGAAATGTTCTAAATTTTGAAGCATGAACAAGTTTATTATCTAAAACAAATTCCTTATAAGATAACTTTCCTACATCATCCTTTTCTTCATCTAGGGGTGGTTCTTCCATAATTTTTCTATCACGAGAAGGATCAATACATGATTATAAAGCTTGATCAAAATGATCATATCCCTCTTCTTGTTTAGACATTTCTTCTTCCAACTCAGGGATAAGCTGTGGTGGAAGATGGATAATAGGAGTTATAAGTTTAATAAATTTTCCTATTGGTCCTTGAGACCCTCCTCTAAAGATATAAGATGGAATTCCCATGTAATTACTTCATGTACATGAGAAATCATCTCATTAACTCTTGCAATAGGATCCTCAAAATTTGAGAAGGCAACATAACCCGACAAATGGTGATTTCCCCTCCACTCTTCTACCTTTATAATATTTTAATATGATTCCAACTTCTCCCGGGCTTGTGTCTCATCCAAATTTATTATAATATCATCATGTTCAAGTGGTACATGCGCACATGAGCGTAATATTTGTGATTTATTTTTCTGAATCATGAAGCCTTGACGATCAAAGTTCTTCCCGGGTTCATCATGTGAATGACCATAATGAGCCAATTTAGATTCAATGAGGCTATATCCTTTAGTAGTAATCACCATAAGAGACTATTTTCCATGTGAACCAAGGTGCATAAATCTTGAATAAGCTAATTGCCTTACAATTTCTAGATAGGAAATTCTATTTGGTACAATCTTGGGAAGGAGAAAAGGAAAACCTAAATATCCATAAAACATTATTTTTTTATAATCTCAAAAAGTATACCACTCTCCCTAGTTGTGATTTATTATCTTCCTTTGACCTTAGGAATATCTTAATCTCTGGGTGAGTGCACACAATATCACATGGATGGCCCAACAATCTATACAATGGTTTCACAAAATGTTCATCAATATACAAATACTGAGACTATGGGTATCTACTATCCCATATGGATGTCCATATTTGTACTATTTTTATCAATCCTTGTCTGTCATACTCCATGACCCTTAAGTCATTCGTCCACAAGCTCATCTCCTAACTGACATACAAGAACTTGTGCAAGAGAAAAGAATAGAATGTTTGAAGTAAATATAACTAGTGTTGTTCTTTATCACTTCCAAACTATCATTGATTTGATTAGAAACATATACAACATAATCAAAAGGTCAAGAGTCTTTTTTTTGGATCTATTCCACTAACAACATCGATGCAATATCGGTAAGTGGAATGTCTTATATGTGCAAGAGTTCACAAGTAATAATTCTATTTGAAATACTCTTAAAACAAATCTATCTATATCAAACAATGGTTTTTCAATGATATCAAATATTATGATTTTCTTGTCATGTTTGGGTCTATGAGAAAGAAACCTCCACCTTTTGTATATATCCTCTAGTATACAATATTCATCGATAAAATTACTTAGGATAATTGGATTTTCATAAGAGAGGTCTAGGAAAAATACTCTATAAATGTAATCTTTGGTTATTGGTAACAATGGCTCTCCCTATGCATCATATATGGTTTTCATTTGTAGGTTATAGTTCTTGGTAGTTTCCACTAATAATTCCACACTTATGAAGAAATTTAGAACTAAAAATTTCCTCAATTTGTGCATCCATGGGTTGTTTATATTGGTTCTTCCTTGTTACTCCTTTTGTAATGATACATGAACAAATTGTATCCTCTTTATAGGGTCACACATGTCACAAATTTTTGAATTTATCTCCCAATCCTTCTATGTCAGATCGTAATTGCATTGTCTTCTTAGATCTAGGGCCAGAGTCAGGGAATTGATCCATTAGGTCTTGATTTAAATGCATCCCTTCCTTCTTTTATCCTTTTTTAATCCTTTTTTTCAGTTTCTTATTGAGTTTCCACTTGCTGTGCCTTTTCCTTCTGTTTACTAGCCCTAGGTTTTTGCGGTATTTCTTCCATTGTATTCTTTAGAAAAAAAATCCTAATATGCACAATATCTTACTAGTTTGGACACTTACTTGGATCTCTTTAAATTATTTTGAATCAATTTGCAACATTTTTCTACTAATCCTTTGTGCTCTAATCTTGATAGCTTCTAAATTTGCTTATAGGTCTCAATTATGCATCAAAAGTATGGTTTATGATCTTAAATATGCAATGGATTTTTTTGTGCAACCTTTAAATCATATCAAAATGGTAATTAAACGATTTGAATTTAAATTTGATGCTTACATGACACTCCTTTATATTTCCTTGGTGCCTTATTATTGTATTTCTCATACTTCATGTCGGAGAAACTCAACAGTTCTTCCTTTGAGTCTATATATCTCTTATTGTCTCCACTTAGTTTCAATTCATGACTGATCAAAATGACCCATCCTTGTCAAATCAATGTATACTGTGATTTTGAGCAATCATTCAAACTCATGAAACTCCCCTCGATAAGGTTTCTTTTTGCTGTGACTCATTACCTCATATGAACCCTATTTCAGTTTGGGAAAAACCTAATGTCCCTTTGATGAATGTGTCTTCTCCTTATAAGATTTATTCCATTTTATAGATAAAACCATATAAATGTTTTCCCGATGATTATAGATTTTGATGCGACTTCACATTTTGATAAAATATCTTTTCAACTTCTTAGATCTTTATTATCTCTAAACAATGTGTTTACTTTGTTGATAAGAGTCTATCATCTCCTCTCAACAATATTGGTTGCATCCTTAGTTCATCAAAGTAGTAAATTATAGTCCATTTTTGTATTCTTTTAGGCAACATTTGGTTGTTGGAATTGCTCAGAAATAGAATTAACAAATTATGGATTTGCCAAATTTGATGTTTTTTTCGACCCCATTCAGAGACACTCAATAGTTCTTCCTTCGATTCTATATAACTCTTATTGTCTCCACTTAGTTTCAATTCATGACTGATCAAAAAGACCCATCCTTGTTAAACCAATGTATATTGTGATTTTGAGCAATCATTCAAACTCATAAAACTCCCCTCGACAAGGTTTCTTTTCATTGTGACTCATTACCTCATATGAACCCTATTTCAGTTTGGGAAAAACCTAATGTCCCTTCAATGAATGTGTCTTCTCCTTATAAGATGTATTCCATTTTATAGATAAAACCATATAAATGTCTTTCTGATGATTATAAATTTTGATGCGACTTCACATTTTGATAAAATACCTTTTCACCTTCTTAGATCTTTATTATGTCTGAACAATGTGATTACTTTGTCGATAAGAGTCTATCATCTCCTTTCAACAATATTGGTTGCATCCTTAGTTCATCAAAGCAATAAATTATAGTCCATTTTTGTATTCTTTTAGGCACCATTTGGTTGTTGGAATTGACCCGGAAATAGAATTAATAAATTATGGATTTGCCAAATTTATGTTTTTTTCAACCCCATGAAAATGGAATGGGGGTTTTCTAATTCTAATTTTGTCCCAAAATAAGCATTCAAATCTTCCTGACAAAACCTAGAATTGGAATTAGAAATTGGAATTGAAATGAGCTCCTTCTAACGCTATAGAAAGTTTGTCATCAGAGAAAGGGAGTTGGTCCACCATGATGCCTAAGGAAATGCTTCTGGTGAGCATTGGGAATTCTTTTGCAGCTTCGTCGCCCATTCAAAAAATGCTTCTCGCTCATCTTCCATGTGAACCAAATGGTTCCAGCCGATATTCTAGAAACAATTTTTAGCATTTATAACTTCCAGAATTAAGCAAATTCCAGAATTACAGATTTCTAGGATTTCCTAATTTCTGCAACCAAATGGGGCCTTAGTGTTTCCTTGCTCGTTCAAAGGTTTTCTGGTAGGGTCAACTTCATTTTCGATGAGACAAGCCGTTTCACCAAGACACTTTTCTCTTTGCTAGGTCTTCATTGTTACATTGATACCATCATACTCAAAAGAAATCTTTACACGTGTTCCATCGACATCTTACTTTTCGATGTGACATCACTCTTCAGTGAGACACCCTTCTTCCTTTGTAGGTGCTTGATGTTTCATCGATGCAAACATTTTTGAAAAGATATACCTAGATGTCTCGTTGACATCCTATTTTTTGTGTGACCTATCATTTTGATAAGGACACTCATGCTCTTGTTAGATGTTCAAAGTCCCATCGATGCCGGTACATTGACTTCAAAGAGGGATCTCACATGTCTATTTGATATTTTGGTTTTTGGCGTGGCATTGCTTTTCGACAAAGCCGCTTTTGCAGTTGACCAATTAATGATTCTTCATCGATGAATCTCCCTTCTATTCGGATGAATTTTTTTTTGATAAGACAAAGATACATCTTGTCAATCCTTTATCTTATTTCGGCACGACTTTAATCATCATTGGGGCAATAAAAGGATTTCTTCGATGTGCCATGTCCCTTCGATATGTAGTTCTATGATTTATTTTGTGCATATCCTTCATCGAGGAGACAAATTCTCATCGATCTTTTGGTATTCCCTCAATGTAATGCCTTTTTGACATGATTAGTGTGAGTTCTTGGCCAAAATCCGCCATTGTTCACGATAGTAAGGGCACTCTTTTTAATAAATAATATCCATATTTGGTTTCACAGAGACATAGAGATGTTTGCTTGATATATTGAAATGGACTCTGTTGAATTCAAATTTCTTGCCTTATCCTATCTTGCTACTATTTCAAGCGTTTGACTATGGAAATTTTATGTCAAGAAATATGTTAAATCATAATGCAAAGAGCATGGATTAAAATCTATTTATATAACTTAAATATTTGAAATTAAAAAAAATTAAGCAAAACAATCTAAAATCTATTTATATGACTGAAGGTATACTTCTTTTATTGTAACTAATTATCTAATGATAAGATATTGAACATGATATAAAATTTTATTGAAATATCTGTTGAGTGTGATATCATTGCTTATATTATTCTACTTTACTAATTTTTTTAATGAATTAATTGTTGTAACATTTACATAGTGGGCTTTCAATAATATTTTACTGGACAGATGCCTCCATGTTTTCTTCCCTAGTGTTTCCCTCCCTAGTATTACCTGGATCAAATAATCCGCTTACCAACGCGGACACGAAATTT
>MU223520.1:499339-563137 GCA_018584345.1 Thuja plicata | reverse complement strand
ACAGGTAAGTTATGTTCTTTTCTTAAATTAAATTCATCTGATTTTCACCATCTATGATGTTTCTGGTATAAGATTTCTAAGTTTAACTGTGATGAAATGCCTTTTCATCAATGTTTGAGATCAGTATAATGTTTGTTGTATAAGATTTTTGGATTTAACTGTATCAGATTATTCTTTACATCAATCTATCTGATTAGTTGATTTATAATCATGATGTTCATTGTAAAAGATTTTGAAATTTAATTGTGTCAAAATTAACATGAAGAGATTTCCACAGTCTATCATAATCAATGACTTTTTTCTGGATTTGATTGTGTGCAGTATTTTTGCATCAACATTTGAATCACACTCCTGATTAATCATTAGGATGTGATCATCAACGTTTCCAATCACACTCCTGATCCATCATCATGATGTGATTTCATCCTGATGGATCACAGAGTGTGATTCCAAACATTGATGCAAAAGTACTGCACACAATCAAATCCAGAAATAAAGTAGTTGATTGTGTCAAAATTGTTTTTGGCATCAAATTTTGAAATCTGTGTAATCATAATGTTTGTTATATAAGATTTATAGATTCAACTGTATAAATAAACATTAGAAATCACACACCTTAATTAATCATCAAAATGACAAAAAACAGTAGAAAGAAACTGTCATCTATTTTTGAACTTAGGGTTTTGTCATCTATGTTTGAACTTAGGGTTTTGTCATCTATTTTTTTAACTTAGGGTTTAGTAAAAATGCAGGGATATGACTATAAGAGCGGGATATGGCAATTTGAGGCTGACGGGTATGTTCCGCACGGATCGAATGGAATGTGCGTGATGCAGATTCATGGCTTTGTTGTACACGCCACTGTGTTGATGTTATTTGTTATCGATGGAGATATAAAGTATTATCATTCAAAAGTTATGGTGTCTGATATGTATGACCGGTGGATTCATTTCAATGTGATCCATGACACAGACCAGAGGATAGTTTCTGTGTTTGCAGATGGACAGGAGACGTTAACAGTGAATGTCACAGGTGGTGATAGCTATTACTTCAAGTCTGGGGTTTACGCTCAGACCAATTCTTCATCTTGTGTGGAATCTCGCTGGAAAAATATTAAAATTTGGAGCAAATAATCTAAGTCCGTGAGAGTCGTTGATTGTTGGCAGTATGTATTTGGAGTATGCTGGGTTAAGTGTGATAGGATTTGACCATTACTGTAGTATAAGGAGTTTTAAATAAGTGGAATCTTTATCTGAGATATGTACAGAAGACTAGCTTCTCATATTACAACCACCCGTGATTCCTATGATGCAATTATGTACATAATGTCTAAAGACTATAATATAATAAAGGTAATGGTAATCTTGTGGTTTCATGCACACGTTAGCTCTCACAATATTTGAATAACATTTTATTCCTTATTTTTTATTTTGTAATCGTAATCATCATAGTTTATTTGAAATCTAGAAGTATTTGTATGATCGAATTTAAGACATCTTGAAAATCTTAATTTTGTATTTATTATAATTTACATTTGAAGAGGACTTCATTGTATGATCGAATTTAAGACATCTTGATAATCTTAATTTTGTATATATTATAATTTACATTTGAATAGGACTTCAAAGTGATTATGTGCTTTATTTTTTCTAAGAATGAGAATCATCATTTCAACATGGTCTTTTAAAGATATCCAAATAAGTTGTATTTTTTTCAATTGGCTAGGAGTTATGACGATAAGAAGTTAGGAAGTCAAAATTAAATAAGTGTCTAGTTTTATTTTACTATTGTAGTTATTTTTATTTGTTCATTTAATTATATAATTCAACTTCTCCAAATGATACAAGAGGTGAATCTTTTGTTTTTAGCTAAATATGTGTTAAGTTGATATATAGTCAAATAAAGTAAAAGCAATGCACATCTTTGCAAAATTTGTGATATTAGAGGAGCTCTTAAACTTTAAATAAAAAATATTTTGTGTTGCTTGAGTTATTATTAATTCACATTTGTTATTGTGTCAACTACTACATATAATGTAATTAGTCACAAACTGCATATTATCCTCTAATTCACAACTAATTTCTATAAGTGATATTAGAGTTTATTCAATCCTATATGTCCCTTTGCATGTGTTAGCGTATCTGAAAAGTTAGATTAAAGATACATAGTCCATCAAACTACTCTCCTCTACAAATGTCTACAAATAGACGAAGAATAAGTTGACCTTGTAGACCTATACTTGGTGTTAATTGGGTTAGCTCTAGAAAGACAAAACATAAAGGTAACAAACTTATTCAATCCATTCTTCTAATAGAATTAGGATATCTTACAACCAAAAACAAAATAAAGGAGATGCCATTTAGTGGTCACACCACTTTCAAGGTCCAACTAAATTTTGACATCCCAACCTTTCATGTAAAATTTGATGTGGATGTTTTTGATAGAAAAAAGCAGCAAGAGGGTGCTGGCCCGTGGAACAAAGGACTAGAAGCACATTAACAACATATTAATGGAACTAGTCAAAGCATGTATAACAGTTTAACAACATAGACACCATATTACCTTTGCCTCTATCAGAAACATAAGTCACAGTACTGAGCCACCGAATTAAACCAGAAAGCTTAAGACGAATAGTAGCATAAAAAGTATCAGAATTAAGCCACACATGGCTACACAAAAATTTAAAAAAACTACCAATGTTTCGCACAACAAAACAAGGAACCGAGGGCCTAGCCCAGCCAAAATTAACCAACACATGTACCCCAGAGACTAGTTCATCGCACCTAGTTGTTTGGACAATAGGGACCTAGTCCACTCCTCCTGCAAAAATAGGAACAAGTCTTTATTGTCCTCGTCCGCTTCCATCTTGCCGCCCGCTAGCTTTTCCTACACATTAAAGAGGGTCATAGCCGAAGTATGCATAACCTTCAAGGCAAATTTGTTGGTCCTCATACAGTGGTTCATCAGGTCTTGCATGTTCTTCTTAGTCTCCCCAATGTCCTTGTCTAAGTTAAAGAACCTTCTTTTAAGAGTGCCAGTTAATTTATCTTTGTTCTCCATGGCCGCAAAATGTGGCTTGTCCTTAGGTTCCTGAGTGGGGCTCGGGGTTGGGGTAGGGTTCTTGGGGGTTTCCAAGGTTTGCTGGGGGTTAGGCAGAGGAGTGTTGCTAATCCTAGAGGGACTCATATAACCATCAGAGGAGTCATTCTTGGAATTAGTGGATTGAGAGTCATTTTTAGACAGGGAGAACTCTTTGGAGGCCGTTTCCATCATCCTAATTTTACATTGCTCCTTGGCAATTCTATTTGACCTTCTGTGACCTGAGCCGCTCAAATCCACCTCCAGATTAACCTGGCTCTCCATAATTTTTCTTTTTTGGGGCCTATAGTCCATCTCAGGGGTACTATCAGCCTCTTTCCCCTCAATGTACTCCATAGACTCAGAGACATACGATTCCTACTGGCCTTCCTTCCTACTGGGAGGGATTTTTACACTTTTTTTGTGGGTTGTGGCTTTTTTATCGGCCAACACAGGCTCCTGTTTGATATGGATGGACTGGGAGGAGGAAAGGGTGGTCTTTTTAGTTTTGGCAATGGGCTCCTCCTAGGGAAACATCTGGATAATCAGAGGGGGTTGGGGTGCCTGGCAGATAGCTTTATGAAACTGGTAGAGGTAGAGGAGAAGGCCTTGATGAAGGATAGCTCTGTCAGGGTTGGCTTGAATATTGAGGACATTACTCTCAATGGAGTGCAGGAGATAGAAAGGAATGTAAATTAAATCTTTGTTCCTAATGTGATTTAGGAATGGAAAGTGGTAGTTGTAAAACGCAGTGAGCTTACCTTCTAGCATGAAGTACTTCATCATGATGAGACAAATTTTTGGCCAGAATTCTGGTAGCTCCTCCCTATTGAAACCCCCATGTTTTCTCATTGGAAGCTCATCGTCCTTGAAAATTTGTTTGAGGCTGGTAGGGTCGGCAGTCTGACTGGTCATTTTGTATTTCCTCCCCATCATAGGGAGCCCCATTGCCTTGGCTATGACCTCTTCATTTAGCTGAAAGTGAATGCCCCCAACTGAAACACTCCTGTTATTCCATGATTTGATGAATTGCTTGGAGATTCGCTCATCATGTCCACCTTTCATTCTTTCCATGAAACCCCAAATGCCATTTTCTTTGCAGTAGTGAGTCACCAATGCATCAGAAGTGAAAGTCTTGTCGATGTTATCAGGCTCAATGCGGAGAATGTTCATCCCATTTCGAGGGTCTGCTCTTCCTGTGCCAGAATATCTTTGAGGTTTGAGAATCGAGCATTTTTGCAGGCCATAAAAACTCACTTGTAATCATAAACCCTTTTTCGAGGAAGGCTTATACAAAAAAAGTTGGTCTTGAAAATTTTGGAAACCGGGCTCCGTATCGCCAGATCTAATAGATCTCCAGCCGCCATTAAAAGTAATAATAGCATTAATATCGATGATAGCCAATAAAACCTTTTGATTTGGACAGCTCTTCCTCCACACATTCAAAAAGTAATGATAATTCTTTATGGGAATTTGAGTTTTCCTTTTCATAATCGTGAAATTCGCCTGAACACGCCAACATGTGATTGAGTAAGGATTCGTAATCAATAAGACAGCCTGGCACATTTAAACTGTGGTATTCATTTCTCCCATGATGAGTTTCTGAGTCACCGAAGGTAAGTCACTAATCATCCTCCAACTATTGAGTTTGATTTGTTTTAGGCCAATTGTAGCCAATGAGTCGGCGGCCGAATTCCCCTCCCTGTACCTATGGCCTATAGTTGTACACTAGAAGCTTTTGATAAGCTCGTAGATTTCCATAATGATAGGTGTAGCACACCATCCTATACTAGCACCCCTATTGACGGCCTCAACAACCACTTTGGAATCCCCCTCGATTTCTAGCTGTCTGAGGTTCATTTGTTTCACGAATTTAATCCCCCAGAGAAGGGTCGTTCCTTTTGTGTGGGTGACAGTGTAGTTATTTATAGGACCAGCATAAGCCAACAGACAAGTTCCATTGTGATATCTTATCACTCCTCCCCCTCCATGACCTAGGTTATTAACTGCCCCATCAAAATTTAATTTGGTCCATCCTCTGGGAGGGGTGGTCTATCTGGTAGTATTTCTAGCTATCCTTTTCACATCATCAAACCTGGTGAACCCATCCAGTAGGTTCTAGTTGTTAGCAATTCTAACTTCCCAGGCAGCAGGAGGGTAGGCAGGGAGCTTCCAATTAGCCATTCTGGCATTCTCACAAAAGAGTTTAGTTCCCAAATGGAGATAGGTCTCAGGCTGGTTACTATTCTCTCTAAAAATCCTGTTGTTCCTTTCCTTCCAAATGGTCCAGCATATGTGAGGGGGAAGCATACGCTAGAGGAGTTGGAGAAGGAGGTGATTGGAAGGGGATCTCCAATTGTTAAATAGATGTACTTCTCTGTCCAGGGCCCACAAGGTGCCCAATTTGTTGAAGATCCCTTGCCAAATGCTGATGGCATATTCACAGTGGATGAAGAGGTGGTTAACCGTTTCTTCCTCCTTACATAGGACACATCTGTTTGCCATGGAGAAGCCTCTTTTTATGAGATTATCTTGGGTCAGGACCTTACCATGCATTAGAGTCCACCAGAAGAAGTTTATTTTTGGTGTGAGCTAGGGGATCCACACCCTCTTCCAATCTTCTGGGTTACTCTCCTCCTTCAGAAGCAGATTGTACACAGATTTAACAGAGAAAGTACCTGCCTGGGTGGAGGCCCAGATAATAGAGTCCTCATTCCCTGAAATTATGATATTAGTTAGGTTATCCATGAGGTCCTTGGCCAAGTGTTGTAGGTCCGGTCTGTCCCTTGTCCAATTAGGAATATCCACCCAGTCTCTACCATTGATGTAGTTGGAGGCTCTATTACCCAGGTTCGGTCTGAGATAGTCCATAAGGGGTTTGAATCTATGGCCCAAGTTAGGTTGATTTATGATCCAGTGGTCATTCCAAAATCTGATGGATCTCCCATTTCCAATTTGCCAGAAAGCTCCTTTAGACAAAAGGGTCTTACATTTACATATGTTCGACCATAGTTTGGATCCACTAGGGAGGTCACTGTTGTGGAATATCCTCCCGTAGTGGTGTCCTTGGGGATACTTAGCTTCCATTAATCTGCACCAATCCTCTTTTCCCTCTATGAGCTTCCATGCCACCTTCGTAGTAAGGGCCTTATTCATCAGACCTATTTTCCTTAGGCCCAGTCCCCCCATTTTTTTCAGGAGGCATACATTGTCCCAATTGACAAGCGAGATCCTCCTCTTTTCTTCAGATCCCGCCCACAGAAAGGTTCTCTGAATCTTTTCTAGTTTATCGGCCATGTTGCTTCTGATTTTCAAAAGGGAAAGGAAGTAAACAGGGATGCCTTGGAGAGTGGAGGCCACCAGCTGAAGTTTGCCCACATTGCTTAAAACCTTCCCCTTCCAACCAGCCAGTTTCCTCTGAGTTCTTTCAAGGATGGTGTTGACACTTAAAAATTCAGGTCCAAATATATGCAAAATATTAGGGAAGTATAATATTTGTTTTCATTTTCATGTTATTTCCCTATGTTGAAAAAATCAAACAATTGAAAAGGCCTAAATAATTATCATTATCCTATTTTCATGTTCATGGAGTAACTTTTTAATTATTTTATTTCAATAAATTAAATACATGTATATTTTGAAATAAAAATTTGTTATAAAAGAATAATTGTGTTGTTGGGAAAAAAGGAGTGGCAATCAAGAGTTGAACACTCGACCTCTCAAGCCACCCCCTTTTTCCTACCTACCTACCCTCCTACCCCCTAACCAATTGTCCTATGTTATTCTTCGAGAGTATGGGTGGAAATTATGGGATAAATTTTAGATTATTCTATTTTAATGTAAAATTAAAAATTGTTGGGACACATAAGTGTATTGTTTCTTACTAATGTGATTTTTATTTATTATTTACCATGAAATCATTAGTATGAACAGTATATTTGTATTAAAAGATTATTATGTTTTTTTAAGTTTTCAAATATTTTTATTGATGTTTATTTTTAATTTTTGAAACCTACAAGGTAAAATGGATGTGATTGATTTTATATTTTGTTTTATAAAATGATTGTGAAATTATTTTAGCAACATTCATAATATTAGGGTTGTCATCTTGCAATAAAGTTATCATTTGCCCTAAGTTTTAATATTGAGATACAAGGTATGTGCTTCCTTCTTTTTAGGGTGAATTATAAGTTTCTATAACCTAATATTTTAGAAATTTGGTTTATAATTTACATTGCCTTACGTTATGTAAGGGTATTGTTTTTGCATCTTGGTAAAATTTTTAGGGTAAAAAGGATAGAAGCTTTTAAAAAATAAAATCATATACCCTATTGATTGACCTTGAGCATTATCTTGTTTATGGGATTATTAAAGTACATACATATGATTAAATTACTTAAATATTATGATTACTTTTATTATCAAGACAATTTCATGATTGAATTAATGTTTATTTGATATAATAATTGATAATTAAATAATATCATATTGAAAACTTAAAACATTATTAAATATGATGATTTTAATTTTAAAGTTTATTTGAAGATTATTTAATTTTGAATGTTTTTGTGCAAGAACTAAATTTTGGATTTTTATGCACAAACACCTGAGATTATAAGAATCAAATTTATTGTGTGGGAAATGTTTTTCCTAAAACCATTATATGGTTTAATTGTATTTTTAGGGTTAGTTGCTAGGATTGGGTCTTGTGAAAGGGCATGTCTTTTCACATGAAACCTTTGATAAATATATTTATAGTGAAACATTTGTAACAAAAAGAGGGATCAATTTTACGGAAAAAATTGGAAACTCTCTCCCGAACTACAGATTTGAACTTATGTATAAATTTCCAAGTGCAAATATCAGATAAGTGCTTATACTTTAAAGTTAATATAGTTTTTTATGTTCAATTAGTTTTTTAGATTATTCTATGAACCAGGGTATCCTATTGTATTATCTATTTGATACATTTGTTTATAATTAATTTATGCAATTTGAATATCGGTAGCATGGTTTGAGAACCTGTTACTTTTCCTTTTGGGCTCTTAATTTGAGTTAAAAAACCATAGGACTAATTGTATAAGTTGTTTAAAATTTTGTTTCAATTAGAATCCTGTAGGATGATGGTCTCGCTTTATAGGAGTGAGTTATCTTAAAACTGTCTCTGTCTATACGTAGGATTGATATAATTGACTCTATTCCCAATTTGGTATCAAGCACTGGTCTATTTGTCATTTGAAATTGTCATTTGTTCTTTCTGTAATTTAAAAATATACCTATATCTTTCTCATAAAGTATTCAATTAGGTTTAACATTATTTTTAAGCTTTAGATTAAGTTTCAAGCTATCTGACGATTAGGATTTAAGTTTATTTTCCTTCAAAGGATTGTTTACCCTTTTGGAAGGAATTTTTGTCTGTGCAAGCGTTTGTGCAGCATTGGGCACTTGTGAATTCAGGCCTACCAGCCTTGGCTAAATCAAGCTAGAATTGCAGAGGCACTAGTGTGTGCATGTCAGTTGGCCAAAAATGGTCCAGCATTTTTGAGCACCAAAACATTGGCGACTCTACTAGGGATCGTTGTCAGTAAAGAAAAGTTTCAAAATCTTTGGTTACTCATACAGAGACTCTACTGGGATAAGGAACTCAGAACAATTATATATTCTGCACGAAAGTGTGGTGGCGACTCTACGATAAATTTTCAGTGAATTGTGATAAAACTAATGCAGGGAAGATCTTTGCACAAAGCAACAGATAACTATATCGAGTTAGACTTCAAGAATCGACCAAGAAAACTCAAAAATCTTAATATAGAGATGTCACATATTGGTTCTAAACAATCCCTAGACAAACTATCTAAGAATAAGGAGCATAGTGGGAGTAGTGGGAGTAGTCGTAGCAGTGATGAAGATAATATAAATCCTTTTCATTGAAACGTCAATCAGTGTAATTACCAAAATGAGGAAGAAGATGATGAAGTTGATATCCAGATGCAACAATCAATCTGACAATTTGCCGAACATATTCATGATAAAAAAAGATTCACAAAGAATTTCAATGAATAGTTCTCATTTTCAGCTGTGCCGTGTGAACTCTGCGGGGTGATTTCTATGTCCCCCGGCCCCTTTTTTGTGGATATGTAACTTTAATATTTTTAATAGAAAAGGCACTATTCATCAAAAAAAAAGATTCACAAAGAATTTCAAAAAATAACCAATCGATATTTTAGAACATTTTGGATTGCATAGAGATGACATTGTTACTCCTCCAGATAGTATAAAAGGATTGGAACAACTCAAATAAGAAAAAAAAGTTAATGAAGGAGAAATAAATCAAAGTGTCAGAACAATAAAGTATACACCTCCGCATAAAAAGGATGTTGAGCATATTCAAAATAATTATAATAATCTACTGTTTGATACAAATGAAGGATAATTGGAATCACAAAAAAGTTTTTAGTTTGATGAACCAAAACCATTTGCAGAAAAATATAGAAATTGAAATGAGAAAAAATAATTATGACGAAGGTCATAATTTGTACCCTAAAGTTTGGGGACAAAATAATAGTAGCTCTTACTGGCCGTTACATAAAGAATTATCAAATCAGCATGTAGATGGTGGAGAGAATATTTCCCATGAACAAGGTGAACCCTGTTCTCAAGCAAGAAATTTTACATTAAACTGACATGTTGGTACTTACCAAATAGATAAAAATGATAAAATAGAATAGTATATGCTTGCACAGGGGAAGGATAATGAGGAATTTAATAATAGCTTTTATAAACAATGCAATAGCAACCATAGACCTACACAAAAGGAGTATTATTATAAAGATAATGATAACATATGTGAGCAGAGCTGAATACCGCAACAAACAAATAATACTTACCCATTTGCGCAGAAGAATGTTGGGTATTATAAGGATCCTTATGTTAATGACTTGAAACACAAGTCTACTGATTCACGTGAGGACCCAAACAACAGTTGTGAGCATGCACAGAAATGGAATTATGAAGAGCAAAACATTAACAATGATTATTATAATAACAAGGTGACAGATTGTATTGCGCAAAAAGGCCAAGACTAGTTTGTGCAAGATGTTGATAGCCATCATGGAGTTAGTATTCATCAGCGTATGCAGCAGCAGATGCATAATGATTCATGCTAGAAGGATGCACTAAACACTCGCATGCCACATCAGCAAAAATTCCAGCATAATGATCCAGGCAGTCATGTCAATGGTTGGAAGAATCAAGTAGAAAATGAAAGTGGTGCAACATGTATGAACCGCAGGCAGTCCCAAAGACATGGCATAAATACTGAGACACATATTGCGCAGCAACATAGAGGTGGCAATGAATATGCCAACTATGCACATCAGACAATAACGAATAGTCCCTATCCTGCGCAGCATTATGTTATCGATATGCATCAACAAAATGACACAAATAAAGTCCAGCCTGCTGAAGAGCAAATAAACATTATCTATATCCTTCCCAAGGTGGTGGATTATGTATCACGCAGCCAGCTAGAAACCATAAGCAACATTGTGTTAATGTTATGCAAGACAATAGTTGTATTGCACAATAAACCAATCTGTATGGAGATATACAACAGCATGTTGGGGTCCACCAGCCTCAAGGCACGCGTCACAAGCAAGGAGATTGGCATTGTTTAAATTACAATGTGCAACGTGCAAGTGATTACCGAGTGAATAATAAGCTAGGATGTATTAACAATCAGCAAATAAGTGATATGTATTATCAGCAGTCTGGAATCTCACGTGAGCAGCCATATTACCCCAAGTTTGCACAAAAGAAAGATTGTGTGACAGAGAGTATTAACAATAAGCAATATAATGATAATGCACGTGATCAATGTAAACAGAAAAAATGTCAATACAATGCTGGAGTATATGAACACAATGATGATATATACCAAGCATCTCACCAACAGGCTGATTATCATGAATCTGCACAAAGAGAGGGAGTAAAAGGTGGTGAGTCACATTATAAGCAAGGTAATTATTATCAGCTTACCGAAAATGATGAATACGGTAAAAATGATTATGGTAATAATAATATTCACGTTAATTTCAGAAAATTAAATAAAGATGTTTGTCCACAACAAAGTAATTATTTGTATAATGGAAATATTAATGCTGGGAGAAAGCAAGCACATAATCAATATATTGAAAGTGAAAATAAATATAATCATGGTCAGAAGATTGGACAATATGCATATCTAGGAAACCGTGTACAAAGTCATGGTGGGGAACAAATTTTTAATCCTCCTATTGATAATATAAGCAGAGATTACACACAGGGACAAGTACAAAAATATTATGGTAATATGCAGCATGGAAGAGCTCAGACACAACAATGTCATGCACAGCAAACACATAACTCAATACATCCAGATGGCTATACTATGGGAACAAATCAATGATTTAGGAACTCTTTACAACAACATCGACAACACGAAGGAGGGGTGCCAAATCAAATGAATGTGGCTCAGTAGCATCACGGTGGCCAATATGGTAATATGGCAAATCCATACCAGAGAGGTAACCCTATGCCTCAGAATAAATATTTTCAGAATAACAATAGTAGAAATTTATTTAAGGCCAGATTTCAGGAAGTAAATGAGAGATATAAACCATTAGATTTTTTAAATGTAATGTGTTGTCCTGATCCTATACCAAATAAATTAAAGACTGATATTCCCAAGTTTACTGGCGATGGATCTCAATTAGCAGAACAACATGTCATTAATGTCAAAAATATTGTTTATGAATTTGACATTACTTATGAGGATGTGCGTATGAAAATGTTAGTTCTTTCACTCAAGGATAGTGTAGATGAGTGGTATAGAAATTTGCTAGATGGATCAATTACATGTTGGAAAAATTTTGTTGATCAGTTTATTGAAGAGTTTGGGGATCACAGAGATCCATCCTTTGCAACTCATGAATTGACCAGTATAAAGAAAAATATAAATGAAACAGTGAAAGAGTTTAATAAGAGGTTTAACAAGGTGTTGAATAAGATTCCAAAAGACATTCACCCCGTTGATCCTTTTTTGATCACTTTTTATTTGACAGCCTTTGATGTTAAAACAAATTATGAGATAAGGTCTCACAATCCAACAACATTACAACAAGCTTTTAAGATTGCATTAAATATTGAAAACAATAGAATAGTTGTAGGGAGAGTTGATAAAAGAAATGATCCTAAACTTTTTGATCCTAAAATCCCTAAAAAGAGCAGTGAAAGTGATAAGATGGATGAGTTAGTATGTTTGATGAAATAATTTGCAACCAAACAAAGGTCACTTTTAAGCAGGAAGACATGAAAAAAATTTCAACAGGAGTGATAGATACAGATTGCAGGACATGCCCTATCATACTGAATGGAAAGATGGAAAGCCCTTAAAAAAGAAAACAGACACTCCAGACCCTCTTAAGAAAAATAATCATTTTATAGGGGATGAGCTTTGGTGTGATATTTGCAAAATGCCACACCCTCAGGAACAATGCCTTATAGCACAAAAGATTCTAGAGGAGGAAAATCAGGGATATGAAGAGAGGCCTGTGATAAATGCTCTTTCATCTACACCTTTTTGGTTAGGAGATAGTGATGATTTAGATGGTGAATACATGCTAGATGAAAGCTACAGAAGGTTAGGTTATAAACAAGAACAACAAGTCTTTTCAAATAATGATGAGAGTCCTGATATTAGAACAACAAAAGAGGAAAGAGAGGCTTACACTGTAGCAGCGATGGAGCAAGTACTTAGCAACTATCATTTGAGGAACAGGAATGTGAACTCAGGGAATGAACAAACAATAGGGATGCACAAGATTTTGAACAAAAAAATTGAGATAAAAAAGTCAAAATTAGATGTCCCTAGAAGGCAAGTTGATCATACAACAAAGATAAGAAAACCCGTGGACAAGCAGAGCAATGGTAAGGAAATTTCAGACTATACTTCATTCATGTCTCAAGCATTATCTCAGGTGAAACTTTCTATCCCCCTAATGGAAATAGTTAAATTAACTGATTGCAGGAATGAAATGATCAAGATAATAAATAATGTTGTTAAAAAGGATTCAGAGGAACAAAAGGATAATGAAGAATTACCAGTTATTTACCTAGGAACTTCTCTTAATGAAGATGCTACTAAAGTAGATCCTTTCTTTTTAACTTTGTTGATAAACAATAAATTGGTTAAAAATTGTATGTTAGACTCTGAGGCGGCAGTTAATATTATGCCTCATGGGGTTATGAAGGAAATAGGGATGAATTTAGATACTACTTATGGCAAGTGCTATGCTATGGATAATAGATCTATCCCAGTTATTGGAATAATGAAAAATGTTGAATTCAAGTTTCCTTCTTGTCCTGAAAAATCTTATAATATAGATATCACTGTTGTAGAAGTACCACCTAGCTATGGAATGTTATTATCTCGACAGTGGTCTAACTTAGTAGGTGGTAATGTCCAATTAGATCTGTCTTATGCTTCTATCCTAGTGAATGATAGGATTATAAGGATCGACAGGGAACCAAGATCCACATACATTATTGAAGATATTGATCCAAGTCAAGCTACACATTTATTCCATACTGACATGGATAATTTCCAAGTGAGTATTCATAAAAACCTCGTTGAAAATACTAGCCCTATTGAAATATATGCTAAGGAAAATGGTAAGTACATTTGGAAAGTGTTTTTTGATGGATCATGTAGCAAAAGTGGTAATGGAGCAGGTGTAGTTTTCATATCCCCAAATGCGAAATCTTTTAAATATTCCTTTTTGTTAGCTTTTGAATGTATTAACAATACTACAGAATATGCACTTCTGCTAGGTCTAAAAATAGCAAGTTAGCATGGTATCAAAATTCTTTCTGTATATGGTGATTCTGAGCTTGTTGTATCTCAGATTAGGGATAAGTTTGTTACTAAGAATCATACCCTAAAAGGATACAAGAATGAAGTTTGGGATTCTATAGAATGCCTTGATGCCTTTTCAATCACTTGGGTAGATAGATCTAAAAATATTCTTTCTGATTTCATGGCTAACCTAGCAGTAAAACATAATGATATTCCATGTGAAGATATTGCACAGGTAGAGATCAAATCAAGACCTGCAGTACCTGATAACATTCAAAATTGGCAAGTTTTTGATGATGAAAAAGACATCATGAAATTCCTAGCATGTGAAGAAAGGTATGAGGATTAGTCTATTGATTTGAATGCTTATGTTGAAACAATAGAAGGAAAAGATACTTTATTTGGGAAAGAAGTAATTCAACTTAAGACTAATAAAATCCCAAAGGGGCTTGTGGCATTAGAGAGAATGTTTGATACTAAGGATTCTAAGAATGAAAATAATACAGAACATGCTACTATAGAGGAAATAGAAAAGATAAATTTGGGAAATGAACATAGCCCTAAAGAGGTCCTTATTGGTAAAAAGCTTACTCCTAAAATTAGATCAGAAATTATTGGTTTACTTAGAAAATACAGACATGTATTTGCTTGGTCTTATGATGACCTCAAGGCATATAGGGAGGATATTTTCCAACATGAAATACCTCTAAAACCAAACACAAAGCCTTTTAGACAAAGGCAAAGACCGATCAATCCGACTTTAGCTCCTAAGATGAAGGAGGAACTTATCAAGATGAGGGATGCTGGTATCATCAAACAAATTAGACATTCTACTTGGGTTTCAAACTTGGTTCCTGTTAGGAAGAAAAAAGGAGATATCAGGCTTTGTGTGGATTTTAGAAACCTAAACATATCTTCATTAAAGGACAATTATGCATTACGTAGAATATGGAGGCATTATTACAAAAGGTTACATGGAATGAATTGTTATCTATGATGGATGGGTTCTCTGGGTACAATCAGGTGAAGGTTAAAGAAGAAGAAAAATACAAAACAACATTCACCACACCATGGGGTACATACATTTATGCTAGAATGCCATTTGGCCTTACAAATGTCGGGGAAACATTTCAAAGAGCCATGGATGTGGCTTTTGAGGATTTCATTGATGTTATTATGGTAATATATCAGGATGACATCACAACTTATTCAAAAAGAGTAGAAGACCATTGTAAACATTTAGAACAAATTTTCAAAAGAGCCCTTGAGTATGGGATATCCCTGAACCTTAAGAAATGTCATTTTGGAGTTACGGAAGGTAGGCTTCTTGGACATATCGTATCTAGAGATGGAGTAAGAATAGATCCAGAAAGGATTGAAGCAATTGATAAAATTCAAATTCATAGAAATGTTAAGGGGATTCAATCTTTCTTTGGACAGATCAACTTCATCACAGGAGGTTTGTCTCAAACTTTTCTGAAATTGTCAAACCTATTGTAAAAGTGTTAAAGAAAAATGCAATTCTAAATTGCATAGATGAGGCCTTAGAAGCTTTTTCTAACATTAAAAAGGCAATCAAGGAAGCTCCGGTATTGAAATCCCCTAACTTCTCAAAACCATTTCAATTGTTCTCCTTTGCTTCTTTCCACACTATTGCAGTAGTCTTATTACAAAAAAACAATGAAGGATATGAGCACCAATAGCTTTCTTCAGTAAGACTTTACAAGCTTCTGAGTTAAACTATGATATACATGAGAAACAAGCTTATGCATTAGTAAAGGTAGTAAAGTCATTTAGGCCTTATTTAGTTGGAGCTAAAGTTGTGGCATATGTACCTAATGCAGCAACTAAAGACATATTGAGGCAATCAGAAGTCACAAGTAAAAGATGCAGATGGATTAATCAAGTTCAAGAGTTTGATATTGAAATACAAATCACTAAGTTAGTAAGAGGTCAAGGGTTGACTAAACTTATGGAAGAAAAAAATTTGGATGCAACCAAATAAATCAAGGGAATTTGGAGAATTCAGAAACTAGCATCAAACATTGTCCATGGTACACAGACATAGTCTACTTCTTAAGACATATGAAGTGCCAAGATGGTTTAAGTGATAATCAGAAAAGAACTATAAATTTGCAAGCATCAAGATATGTTTTGATCCAAGGGGATTTGTATTGGAAAAATAATGATGGTATCCTCCTATTTTGTTTAGATACCTATCATGCCGAGTCAGTTATTAAAGAGCTACATGATGGGGTATGCGGCGGTCACTTCTCAGCTAAAACAACAACTCATAAGATATTGAAAGATGGGTATTATTGGCCCCACATATTCAAGGATTGTTATGATTATGTTAAAAAGTGTGAACCTTGTCAGAAATTCTCTGGGAAACTGAAATATAATGGCGCTTTACCCCTTACCCCTTTACAAACTGAAGAACCTTTCAAAATGTGGGGAATAGACTTTATTGGGGAAATTGTAGATGCTTCTAGTGGAGGTCACAAGTGGATATTGGTCACAATAGACTACTTTACGAAATGGGTTGAAGCTATACCTATGAGACAAGCTACAAGCAAGGTGGTCATCAAGTTTTTGACAGATAACATACTTACTAGATTTGGGGTGCCTTACAAGATTATTTGTGACAACAACATGTGTTTTAGATCTAAGGAATTTTTAGAATTTTGTGGACAATATGGCATCAACCTATCATATTCATCTCCATATTATCCGCAAGGGAACGACCAATCAGAATCAAGTAATAAGAATATATTAAAGACTATCAGAAGAATGTTGAGTAATAACAAAAGGGCATGGGACTCAAAGCTAAATCTAGCTCTATGGGCAGATAGAGTAACAGTGAAGAGATCGATAGGTTTTTCTCCTTATGAGTTAGTTTATGGAAAACAAGCAAGGTTACCATTGAACAATCTCCTGTCGGTTTATAGGTTCATTCAGGAGGAAGAGCTTGAGGATGTGAATTTTATGGAAGATAGGTTGTGCCAGTTATCAGAATTAGATGAGATAAGAATAATAGTGCAAGAAAGGAATATTCATCAACAACAACAAATCAAGACCCTACATGACAAAAGAGCATCAGACAGGCCTTTCAGAGAAGGTGATTGGGTACTAAAATGGAATGCAAAAGACCAAGACAAAGGGAAACATGGTAAGTTTGAGGCATCATGGCTAGGACCTTACATGGTCATCTCAAAAGCAGGTGAGAACTCATATTATCTACAGGATTCTAATGAAGTCATTCAAGAGTTCCCAACTCACGGTCAGTATTTGAAGCCATTCTTCTCTTAAAGCAGGAAGTATTCTCTAACTTGTATGTTGTTGATTTTTTTTTTTTTTACTTTAGCCTCATTTTTCTTTTCTTATTTTTGGTCTACTTTTCCAGAGATGACTAGGATCTCGCTACATCCAGGCATGAATGCACATCTCCAATAAGAGCCATTGTTGACACCTAAAAATTCAGGCCCAAATATATGCAAAATATTAGGGACGTATAATATTTGTTTTCATTTTCATGTTATTTTGCTATGTTGGAAAAATTAAACAATTGAAAAGGCCTAAATAATTATCATTATCCTATTTTCATGTTCATGGAGTAATTTTTTAATTATTTTATTTCAATAAATTAAATACATGTATATTTTGAAATAAAAATTTGTTATAAAAGAATAATTGTGTTGTTGGGAAAAAAGGAGCGGCGATCGGGAGTTGAACACTCGACCTCTCAAGCCACCCCCTTTTTCCTACCTACCTACCCTCCTACCCCCTAACCAATTGTCCTATGTTATTCTTTGAGAGTATGGGTGGAAATTATGACATAAATGTTAGATTATTCTATTTTAATGTAAAATTAAAAATTGTTGGGACACATAAGTGTATTGTTTCTTACTAATGTGATTTTTATTTATTATTTACCATGAAATCATTAGTATGAAAAGTATATTTGTATTAAAAGATTATTATGTTTTTAAAGTTTTGAAATATTTTTATTAATGTTTATTTTTAATTTGCAAAACCTAAAATACAATCTTTGTTTTACTCTATTATTAATTTTAATCTTATAAAGGGTAATCAAACTTACGAGGTAAAATGGGCATGATTGATTTTATATACATAAACCCTAAATTTGTTTTATAAAATGATTGTGAAATTATTTTAGCAACATTCATAATATTAGGGTTGTCATCTTGCAATAAAGTTATCATTTGCCCTAAGTTTTAATATTGAGATACGAGGTATGTGCTTCCTTCTTTTTAGGGTGAATTATAAGTTTCTATAACCTAATATTTTAGAAATTTGGTTTATAATTTGCATTGCCTTACGTTATGTAAGGGTATTGTTTTTACATCTTGGTAAAATTTTTAGGGTAAAAGTGATAGAAGCTTTTAAAAAATAAAATCATATACTCTATTGATTGACCTTGAGCATTATCTTGTTAATGGGATTATTAAAGTACATACATATATTACTTAAATATTATGATTACTTTTATTATCAAGACAATTTCATGATTGAATTAATGTTCATTTGATATAATAATTGATAATTAAATAATCTTAAATTTAGATCATATTGAATACTTAAAACATTATTAAATATGATGATTTTAATTTTAAGTTTTATTTGAAGATTATTTAATTTTGAATGCTTTTGTGCAGGAACTAAATGTTGGATGTTTATGCACAAACACCTGAGATTATAAGAATCAAATTTATTGTACGGGAAATGTTTTTCCTAAAACCATTATATGGTTTAATTGTATTTTTAGGGTTAGTTGCCAGGATTAGGTCTTGTGAAAGGGCATGTCTTTTCACATGAAACCTTTGATAAATATATTTATAGTGAAACATTTGTAACAAAAAGAGGGATCAATTTTATGGCAAAAATTGGAAACTCTCTCCCGAACTACAGATTTGAACTTATGTATAAATTTCCAAGTGCAAATATCAGATAAGTGCTTATACTTTAAAGTTAATATAGTTTTTTATGTTCAATTAGTTTTTTGGATTACTCTATGAACCAGGGTATCCTATTGTGTTATCTATTTGATAAATTTATTTATAATTAATTTATGCAATTTGAATATTGGTAGCATGGTTTGAGAACCTGTTACTTTTCCTTTTGGGCTCTTAATTTGAGTTAAAAAACCATAGGACTAATTGTATAAGTTGTTTAAAATTTTGTTTCAATCAGAATCTTGTAGGATGATGGTCTCACTTTATAGGAGTGAGTTATCTTAAAACTGTCTCCTTCTATACGTAGGATTGATATAATTGACTCTATTCCCAATTTGGTATCAAGCACTGGTCTATTTGTCATTTGTTCTTTCTATAATTTACAAATATACCTATATCTTTCTCATAAAATATTTAATTAGGTTTAACATTATTTTTAAGCTTTAGATTAAGTTTCAAGCTATCTGACGATTAGGATTTAAGTTTATTTTCCTTCAAAGGATTGTTTACACCTTTGGAAGGAATGTTTGTTTGTGCAGCATAGGGCACTTGTGAATTCAGGCCAACCAGCCTTGGCTAAATCAAGCCAGAATTGGAGAGGCACTAGTGTGTGCCTGTCAGTTGGCCAAAAATAGTCTAGCATTTTTGAGCACCAACAAATGGAATTCCAGAAATCATGGGACAGCTCTTTGACCGTGCGGGGGAGGCCAAGGTAGGTAGAGGGAAGTGAAGCTGCCTGAGAACCCAAAATTTGAAGCACCTTATTTTGTAACTCCACAGGGGTATTGAAGAAGAACATCTTGCTCTTTTGATAGTTTATACATTGTCCAGAAGCCCAAGCATAGGTTTCTAGATTTTGTTTCCATTGTCTGGCCTCAATCACTGAGGAATACCCAAAGAGGAAAGTGTCATCAACAAACTATTCCAACACCACATGAGGGAGGGTAGAAGCCAGTTTGATGCCTTTGATTCTTCCCATAGCGGACAACATACAAAGGTTCCTACTAAGCACATGAGCCACCATAATAAAGAGGTAGGGGGAGAGATGGTCTCCCTATCTAAGACCCTTCTCTGGAATAAAATAGCCACCAGGGAGCCATTGACAAGAATAGAGAAGCTAACAGTTTGAGTACATTCTTGTATAATCTAGATAACCTTCTCATTAAAGCCCATTTTAGCAAGGATTTTAAGTAGAAAATACCAGTTAACTTTGTCATAAGCTTTAGAGATATCAAGTTTAAAAGCCATACCTGCGACTTTGCTTCTGTCCATAGAATGGATAATTTTTTGGGTGGAAATGGCCACATCCAGGATTTGTCTACCCGGTACAAAACCTTTATGAGTGTGGCAGATAAGTTTATCGAGAAGAGGCTTGCTTTTGCCAATCAAGATTTTGGTAAGGATCTTGTAGAAGGTATTGCATAGGCTAATGGGCCTGAAATCCATCATAGTAGTAGGATTGTCATTCTTAGGGACCAACACAATGTGGGTTTGGTTATGTTTTTTGAGGAGGCGTTCAGTCCTGAAGAAGTCTTTGGCAGCTCTAGTAACATCAGTCCCCACAATTTCCTAGTATTCCTAAAAAAATGCCAGAGGGAAGCCGTTTGGTCTGGGGGCTTCATAAGCTCCCATAGCAAAGACTGTCTTCTTGACCTCATCATCAAAGACACACTTCATAAGCATGTCATTGTCACTCAGAGTAATAGTACTTTGGATATGGTCCAGGAGCTAGTTTTGGATGTTTTTTGGACATGTAGGGCCATTTTTAGAGTACAGCCCCTTAAAGTAGTTAACCGTAGCCTAGTTGATTTTATCCTTTTCCTTGAATTCATTCCCTCCTTCATCGATAAGACAAGAGATGGTATTTCTTCTTTTATGGATACTGGCAGAGCTATGGAAGAAGGCAGTGTTTCTGTCCCCTTTAGCAAGCCACTAGATTTTGGATCTATACTTCCAGTAGATTTCTTGTTTTTTTGGGGTTTACTACCACTTGTGCCTGGTCAATTCCTCCACCTGAATCTGGGGTGGGTAGCTTCCACACGCTAGTTGGACCTAAAGAGAGTCAAGGGTTTCAGAGAGATCCAATTTCTCTTTGTGGAAGTCTCTGAAGTTGTGTTTACTCCACCCTTTAACCTCCCTTCTGATGATTTCAATTTTTTGGGCTATTCTGTACATAGCAGTACCCCTAAATGTTTGTCTTCCACCAGAATTTCACTTGATCTCTGAAAGATGGGTGAGAGTACCACATAATTTCAAATCTGAAGGGCATCGGGTTGGCCTTAGGAGTGTCAAGCCAGCATAGCAGGAGGGGGTTATGATCTGAAGTAGTTCTAGGGAGGGACCACAAGGAATAATTCATGCAAAGGTTCCATGAAGAGGTGGCTAGGACCCAATCAAGCCTCACCTGGATTAGGTGGGCACCCTTCCTATTATTGGACCAAGTGAAGGGGTTTCCCTTCAGCGTGATGTCCAAAAGACCAATTGAAGATATAAAATCAGCCAGCTCCCCCATGCTATCCAAGTAATCCATAAGGCCACCAAACTTTTTCAAAGGATAAAGGGGGGTGTTGAAGTCCCCTTCTAGAAGGAAGTTTGTTGAACTATCCTAATTCAGCCAATGGCCAAGATCAATCCACAGGGAAGCTCTACCATACCTGGTGTTAGGTGCATAGATATTGAAGGTGGTCCATTTAGTTCCATTCTTTCTGAAGGTAACAGTAAGAAAGTTAGGGGAGGAAGCAGCCAGCTGACCTATTATTTTGTTGGGGTTCCAGAGCGTAGCAATACCACCAGATGCACTCGTAGCTTCTGAGTAAAGGAAAGCAGCCCCCGACCAAAGATAAGGCACTAGGGTAGTGAAATTACTAGCAGACATCTTAACCTCTCATAAGAGTAGGACATCCAACTTGAGATCAAAGATGTAGTGTTTGACAACATTTTGTTTCAGGGAGCTATTCAAACCCCTCACATTCCAAGAGAGACAATTCATGTTTTATTTTTAAAACTAGATTCTGGGGTTTGCTGCCTACCTGCTGCAACATCCCTTGTTGACCCTCTCAATCTCCTTGCCCATTCTAAAGACCTTCCTCTGGGTGTTTCCATACCCACATTGGCCTTTTTGGAATTTTTTTTCTTTTTTTGTGTTTTCCATTCCCCGTCCTCATCCTTTGAACCATCTAGGGAGCTGGAGGGGTTCTTCTTCACAACCCTTTGGGGGGGTTTAGCAGCCTAGTTTGGGGCTTGTAACTTGAGAGCAATCATGATGGCAGGATGTTCCTCCTTAGTAGGATTAGTCCTCCTCCCCTCAGGGGGGGGTGTCACGGGGGATGTTACCGGCGCCGTCAAAGGTTGGGGACTAGGTTCCTTTGGATACAGATTAGGAGCAGAGGACCCCATATCTAACTCCCAGAGGGGGACGATCTCACCTTCGTCAAGTGCCAGATCCTCTGAGTCAGTTTTGGCAGCCACCTATGGTGGCCTCAACTCTAGCTTTTCCTCTTCACCTAAGGATGGAGGAACCTCAGCTATCCCTTTGGGAGGAACCTCAGCTATTTCTTTGTCCTTATTCCCTTTTTTTTCTCCCGACTTGGGGTACTTGCAAGTATCACTAGTGTGGCCTCTGCTATCGCAGTTCTAGAAAAAAAGGCTAGCATTTTCATACACCATCACTTGGGTCCATTTACCCAGTTTAGATTTCAAAATAACAAAGTTGGGTAGGATTTATTTCATAGAGACATTCACACAGAATCTAGCAAACACCAACCTGGATTAAGAGTGGGTCACCTGGTCCGCTGTGATGAAAGAACCAAAGGAGTCACCTATCCATTGGAAGACTTTCTCATCCCAATATTCAAGTGGGAGGCCAGGGAGACGGACCCAAACTAGAGCCGTTCTAGTTAGATCCATCACCGGATTAAATCTAGGTTTCCATTTCGTAAGGGCTAGGAAGTGCTTCCCATAAACCCATGAGCCCGATAGCACACTAGACAGGTCCTCAAGAGTGGTAAACTTAAACAAGAAGAGTCCTCCTAGCATAGCAGAAACTTGGATCGAACCCTTGATCTTCCACTGGTTAGACACCCATTTCCTAACCATTTCTATGGTAGGTTGAAATTTGAAGAATCGACCAACTAGGGCTAGCTGAAAGTCAGCCATTGTGTGATTCACCACTGATTCTGGGAGCGATAGCTCAACACCTTCCTTAGTCTGAATGAAATCCACCAGAAGATCCACAAAAGATTGTTGAGCTTCTCCAACAAGGGCCCTTTCTAGTTAGGTTTAGGAGATAACTAGGAATCAGGCGATGAGGAAGCTTTTTGAGATTCCTCCATTGACTCAAGCACTGGGATCATGATAGAGGGAATCTGGGGTCCATCAAGGCTAGAAGGTGGGTCAGCATGGGGGACAATCTCACCCCTAGGGGAGGCAGGCATGGGAGCCTATAGTTTGAATTTTGAGCTTTGAGCGGGAAAGTTGCAGAGTGGGAAAGTTATTGATGATGGGATGTCCAATTTGAAAACCAATTTTATAAATCGCTTTATAGATTCTAAAATCTTAACATTTTTGATCTAGCTATGGATGTCAATTCAGCCCATGATGTAATTTTGCATAAAATCTGATGTATCTATTTTTATTACCTATGATATGCAATAGAAAAAAAAATCCTGACATTTTATCTTCCTAAATCCAAACTCCATGTCAATAACTGTAAGAGACTAAGTACATTTACTAAGAGAGAATTTTAGGGAAAACATGATGGATGACATTCACATTTAGCAATAAATTCACACCCCATACAAGGAGAGTTTGTGTAACAAATAAAAGAAGGATATTTCCCTAAATATGCATACGAAAAGATATATATGCAATAGTAGTTTCCTTAACATAAAAAAAGACCAATCAATTGAAATCTCTATAGGTATTTTCCATGCATTATTAGAAAATCTTGTCATGAAAGATATAGAGATGTATCGTGTCCTAAATTACTAACATGGGTGTCATTGTTATATTGAACTAAGATAGTCTTCCTAAATAGTGAGACTTTTGAGACTAATTTTATACATGTTTTAAAGATTAAAAAAGATTAAAAAGAAGAGAAGGAATATTTTATAAATGGTCAAAAGCCAAAGGAAAATGGTAGTATCAGTCTCAAATGTTGTGTTGATTATTAAATATTAATACATTAACTTTAAAATAGCTATCAACTTTTGAAATTAAAGATAAGTATTTTCTTTCATAATCACAACATTAGATGTTTCTTCATCTTTCTACCACTATAAAATACCTTTTAATGCAACAAGAAGATTTTAGTATGACAATCCAAAATTTCTACATTATTTTTGTATCGTTGTTATCATTAAAATTATAATTATGATTTTATTACATATGATCATATTTGTTTTTTTTTCATAATATTATTATAAAAATATATTAAACATAGATCCCAAAATTATATTTTTATAATTAAAATAAATTTCTTTAAAAGTACTATCCCTGCCTTGCATGAAGGCCATTTTCTTTTAATCTATGAATATTTTAAGGCCCAAACCCTTGGGAAGGAGGTGGTTAAGAATGACGAGGTGGAGGTCTCTGGTTCGGATTACATCCCCTCAGAGACGGAAGATAGTGATGGTCTGCATTCTGATGATGAGGATGAGTGTGAAAGGAAAAAGAACATTCTGGGTTCGTCTTCCAAAAAGTGAAGAATGAGTCTACAAAGCATAAAAAAAAGAGAATCTGGTAACTCCTTAAAAATAGAGTAGCATGGTTATTTCTTCTTAGGAGTACATTGAATAAGATATAGATACAGAAGATGGGGAGGTTATTTCTAGCGACAAAGGCAGAAAGGGAAAATAACCTACCACAGGTAAAAATAAAAAGGATAGGAAGAGGGATATGAGAGATGACTGGATAGCCCCTGAGGAAAAAACCTGTAGTGTTTCCCCTCTTTTGGAACACAATATGAAGAGGAAGCTCAAGGATTACTACAATGATACTAATTAGACTCCCCATTATCCTCATATCTCTCAACCCCACGACACGGGGAAGGATGACAAGCAGGATGAAGATTTATGTTGTTACAAGGCAGAACAGGGGGAGATTATTAGCTGGCATGAATTTAATGTTAAAATGAAAAAGATGGGAACTACTTCTACTGTAGAAACCCTTGGGAGCAAGTCGCTCAGCACTGGTGATCTCACGGCAAGAACCCAAACTATGCCTAAACGTAATGCGGAAGCTAAGAATATCTCCCAAGCCTGAAATGACTTAAATAATGTTGCACGATGAAAAGTGATGCGGGCTTAAAACACAAAGCACTGCAGTCCCATCCAGATGAACACAGAACACAAAAAGTGGGTGGGGCTGAACCCCAAATAAATACTTATGCACAAATTAGAACCAGTTGTGTTGAGAAACACTACACTACTCTGCAAGTTACAATATATAGAAGACCCAAAGAAAGTGAGTTACTTCACCAAGGCAAGTCCTTGTGTAGTTCTACTACTCATTGCAATGCTCTCCTCCAGTTCGTCGCCAAGGCACAAGTCCACCAAGACTTTGTACTTTTGCTGCTACTTCAAACTGCGCTGTCCATCACTGCTACTCCTTAGATCCAATCCTAATCCGATCATGTCAAATGCCTCAACATGCCTCACCTTATAAAGGCATCACCACATCATGGAATGAACAAGTCAGCACCCCTCGAGATATACACCAACGGCTCAGATAAATCTGCTCCTGGCCCCATTCTGTTCATCACATTACAAATGCCTCGAGCACATAAACATGACTTGCGCTAAGCCTCAATATACATAAATTCTGATCCACAATCCATGGAGATAGACATTACATAACCGCTCAGGTAAGCCAGCCCGATCATGCCTCAAAATGACAAATTCCAGCGTGATCCACTTAAGGCACAATCTTCTATGCAACACCTGCAGTCGGCTCCGCTGTATCCCCCAATGCAACCAAGTCAACCTGTTTGAGAAAACTAGTTAGCACTCCAATTTTTTAGCCCAATGTTGTCTTAAAACCCCAACATTACTAAATTGAAACACCTTGTCGCACTCCTTTACTTGAAACTTCTGTCAAAACCCCATCACATAAACAATGCAACCTCTAGCCCCGTAACATCCTCCCCCACTTAAACAAGAGTGTCACCCTTGACACTTAGCACATCCAGCCTCAATGTTCTTGGGAGGTGACCCAGCTCAGTCACTCCATGAAAAATGGGCCTCCATCTGTCGAAGTGCCCAAACCCAACATCAACTGTTGCTCGCACGGATCCTTCTTCAAGCCCAAGGTTAAAGTGTTAAGAACTCACCCTGTATTGCGTTGATGGTATGTTGGAACCATGCAAGATCATCCCTCCATCATGATTAGAATATAGTTTAAATGCGAAGTGATCAACACTTCAACCTTCTTCAAGAAATCCATCCTGAGAATCAGCTCGTAATCTACTAGATCGATTACAACCAGATCTATGTTGCCAACCCACGATCCTACCTTTATAACTGCCCCTTTGATCTCCCCAACAAATGATTTCACTGGCCCGCTTATTGCCTTGAAATCAACATCACTCTTCTAAATGTTCAAGCCCAGTTGCCTAGCTGTATCAGCGGAGATGTAAGTGCTAGTCACTCCCGAGTCGATCAATGCATCAACCAAATTCTGTCCAAAGTGCACCTTCACAAAATTCAACTCATGAAGATCACTCTTGCTCTGTGATGTCTTCAAGAAAGCTTCCTGATACATCATGTTTAAGAGATGCATAGACCCGATCTTGGCTGTCTTTGCCTCTTCCTTCAACATTGCATTCAGCTTCACTCGGTTGGGACATTCCCTTGCAAAATGATCGGGCTGGAAACAAATGAAACAGGTTCTTATTTTCTTTTCTTTTCCAGCTTGTGTCGATTCATCTTCATCCACCCAAGACTTCTTCCCCTTGTCTTAATTTTACTGTGATCCATTCCTTTGATCTCCCTTTAGATGACTCGGCTTGCTTCCTTCATTCTGAGTCAATTTGGTAGCTCTGCCCCTGGTGTGATCTAGCAAGCCATCTACTATGCAGATTGCATCACTCAAAGTCTAAACATTCTATCGTCTAATCTCCTCCTTAGCCCAATGTTGCAAGTTCTCTGTGAAAAGAAACAACTTCTCAAAGTCGCTGATCTTTGTGCATTCCAGATCCAAGACACGAAATGTGTTGATGTACTCCCGCAAAGTTCTAGTGTGCTTTAACTTCCCAAGGCACTGTCGAATGAGCCACTCTGAGTTGCCCAGTTTGAATTGGGCATAAAGGGCTTCCTTTAGCTCTTCCCAATTCTGAATCAGCTACGACTTCCCAGATCGTTCATCAACCACATGCGTCCTCCACCAAAGTTTAGCACTTCCCTTAAAGCACGCTGAGATCTTCTTAACCTTTCTCTCATTTGAAAGCTCCTGGATGATGAACAACCATTCTTCAACATCCCAAATGAATTTTTCCAGAATGGTGTCATCTCTTTCGCCTTTGTAAGATCTGATCTGCACTGAATCCTTTCGATCCAACACTCCACTTTGCAACACAGCCTGATAAAGATCTTTCCCTTCCTTCATAAGATGAATCTCCTCTTGAAGCAGTTGTATCTCTCTCATTAACTGATCCTCAAAGTCAGAATTCTCCAATGCATCCAACCTTTTCTCATGCGCTTGTAGCCAGTCCTTATGTTTCAAAGTTCCTCCTCTTCTAAGAGCTACCTCGTGGGGTTGTGTCTATTCCTCATATTGACTATCCACATCTACCATCATGCCTAGCTTATTCCAAGTATTCCCTTGCTCAACTTGATCAACTTGAACCGTCCTGTTCTACCAACTGTAGAAACACCTCATTGCCGATTTGAGCTCTGATACCAACTGTAGCGACCCTTGGGAGCAAGTTTCTCGGCACTGGCAATCTCATGGTGAGAACCCAGACTATGCCTAAACGCAATGTGGAAGGTAATAATATCTCCCAAGCCTAAAATGACTTAAATAATGCTGCACGAAAAAAAGTGATGTAGGCTTAAAACAAAAAGCACCGTAGTCCCATCTGGATGAACACAGAACACAAGAAGTGGGTGGGGCTGAACCCCAAATAAATACTTATGCACAAATCAGAACCATTTGTGTTGAGAAATGCTACACTGCTCTGCCAGTTACAATACAAATGAGCTCCTAGCTCAAATATAGAAGACCCAAAGAAAGTGAGTTACTTCACCAAGGCAAGTCCTTGTGCAGTTTTGCTACTCGCTGTAATGCTCTCCTCCAATTTTTCGCCAAGGCATAAGTCCACCAAGACTTCACACTTCTGCTGCTACTTCAAACTACATTTTCCATCATTGCTACTCCTCAGATCCAATCCCGATCTGATCATGTCAAATGCATCAACATGCCTCACCTTATAAAGGCATCACCGCATCATGGAATGAACAAGTCGGTGCCCCTCGAGATATGCACCAATGGCTTAGATAAATCCACTCCTGGCCCCATTCTGTTGATCACATTACAAATGCCTCAAGCGCATAAAAATGACTTGCACTAAGCGTCAATATACATAATGTCTGATCTGTAATCCACGGAGATAGACGTTACATAATCGCTTAGGTAAGTCAGCCTGATCATGCCTCGATATGACAAATGCCAACACGATCCACCTAAGGCACAATCCTCTATGCCACACCTCCAGTCAGCTCCACTGCATCCCCCAATGCAACCAAGTCAGCCTGTTTGAGAAAACTAGTCGGCACTCCAATTCATTAGCCCAATGTTGGCTCCAAACCCCAACATTACTAAACTGAAACACCTTGTCGTACTCCTTTACTCAAAACTTCTATCGAAACCCCATCACATAAAAAATGTGACCTCTAGCTCCATAACACTAGAGAAATTATAAATACCAAGGTAATCAATGGAGAGGGAGGCCATATCAAGCTGGATGAGTTATTGATCCTTCTTTAGTGTTTTTTAGTGATAACACCAGGGAGTTTGAAATGACCTGCTTAATAACTCCCGAAATAGCATGGTTGATAGTTACAGAATCATCAAATGGTTATTCCACGAAGTGGAGGACCTCAAAAAAAGGGTTAATAGCAAGGAAAAGGAAATACGGATAGGAATACTGAGGATCAGGAGATAAACATCAGAGTGAAAAAGTTGGAGGAGAACATGACTAGGGTATAAGCTACCCTTAAGAATATTGCGAAGTAGAGCTATAATATCCTTAAGGCTTCCAAAGAGCACACCAACATGATCATTGAGAAGCTAGAGGCTAAATTACATGGGCTAGAGGCGGCCAATGTGGAGGTTGAGACAGGTCAGAATACTGAATAGGGTCCCGGCCAATGTACCAAAGATAGAACCAAGAAGATTAAGGAAAAAGACATTATGCTGGACTTCCAAAAGATTAAGGAATTGGTGGCCAACATGGAATTGCTTGAAGCTAAGGTGGCTACTTTGATGGTGGACTTATCATGAGGGTCCCTAGTTTTTTCTGTTGACCCTGTATTTTCTGCTTTTGTAGAAGCTGTGTTTTTTTACTCTGGCCTTATGTTGGCTTGTTCTATCTTTTTGCTTTACTTTGTTTTAAACTGGGCTTAACATAACTTTCATTTTGTTTTGGGTTTCAAGAACCCTGTAAAACCTGTTTTACTTAATCAAAATCTTTCTTTAAAAGTAGTCCTATATTTTATGTTATATATTATTTGACGTTATGATTAATGGTATGAAATTAAAAAATCCAACTTCTATATATTTATTAGGAGACATTCTTTATTATTGTACTGCTTATAATTTTATTTTATATACTATTTTATTATTATTCATCATTCTCATTATGATAGTAAGATTTTAAATATATTTCACTCAATTGAAACATCAGTTTACTTCACAATGATTTTTATCTCAATAGGAAAACCATTATTACTTGCAACATTATGTACCTCAACACATACTTGAAATTTTCAAAACTACAATTCATTGTGCTCCTTATAATAGGTAGAAGATTGAATGTAATAGTTAGACTTTTATTTCCTTGAAATGATGTAATAGTTAATATTTTGGTACTGTTGTGTGGGCTTGTGATTTGGATAGTGATGGAAAAATTCCTTGCACCTCTATGTTCTGACACCACTTGATGAAAACATTTCCCATCATCAACAACAAAAACCTAAAACTCCACCCTTAGAAACTCAAGTGCAAGAAGCTCACATTAAAGAACCATGAATTCAATACTCCAATCCCACTATGATGACATCTAATACAAGTATGAGTCTAGCTTCTTGACAAAATAGTGACAAAAAACATACGCAGAAAATAAAAGAACATAAAAGACAAGAATATGTCAGTTTAGAAATTTAACAAAATTTTATTGATAATTGAATCATCAAATATACATTTATCATAACTGTAAAATATTTTGATTCCCCCTTAGGAATAAATTTTTTATTCACTCTAATGCCAAGACTTACAAATAATATAACTACTTGACACACCAATCTCTATATTTGTTGTTAGTTTGCATATCCTTCTTCTTTGTCAGACATATTTTTCCTTCAAACAATGCTTCAATTTCTCAACTGATTATGTACACCTATAAGTATGTGATGTTATTATCACAAAGGACACATGAATTCATCAACAACTATTTTTATCCAACACCCATGAGACAAAAGAGAGGATGTGATCTGACACATGGGTTTAAAAATGAAACCAATCTCTCCTCATTCCTTTATTTCTCTTTTTCCAACATCTCTTAGGTTGAACTCCCACATTCCAGCGATTTTATTCTCTCATAAATCTATTCTTAAATTTTATTATCCTCCTCCAATCTCTACTCATCCATTCATCAATGCAAATGTTCATATTAAAATTTAAGATTTCTATGTTCTCAAACTTACCCTCCCCATACATTGACATTGCAATATCATCGATATCTATTACATTTGCACTTACTATCTCATATTTACCTTTTACAAATTCTTCAATTAGTATTTCTCCAATAATGGCCTTCATAAAGTCACCCTCCACTTTTCCTTCTCTATTGAGCTTCACAATAGCACCACAAAAATTTATATACACTATTCCATATTCCATCTCTGCTACAATAACTCCTTTATCCTCAACTAAAATCTTCCTCTTTTCTATCTCATTTGTCTTTAAATCTAAAGTTTTTCTTTCCAATCCTATTCTATTATTCCTAATTGTACCCACAGATCATCTTCACTATGCTTGTCTACTACTCCACGTCTTAATGTCATTGTTGCAACAACTTCATCATACCCTTGTTTGTTCTTATTCTTCTTAATTTATTCTACTTCATCATCTGGTTCTTTTCTTTTTTCTTTCAAATCCCTTTGTGTGGTATCTTTGTAATGAATTTCCTTGTCTCCTATTGTGGCCCCTAAATCTGATTTTATCTCTTCTTTTGTATCATCATTGTGTATTTTACTTCTTAACACCTTATCATCCCTTATGTCTGTTGCACATTCTTATGTTTGGAGACTCTTATCCTCTTCATTTCTTAAGTTGAATCCATACTTGTATATGTTCGTTATGTTCTTTCCAATTTTCCAATTTTTGTCTTCCTTCATTTTAGATTTTTATTTTCTCCTCCTTATTTCTTTCTCATGTACAAGACTCAAAATTTCCATCTCACATTCAAATATATCATCATTAATATTTATTTTCATCTCATTGTAATCCTATTCTTGTAAACATTTTTCTTTGACAACTTTATTCAAAGACTTAGTAATAGTATCATTGTTTAAAAATTGAAATATTACCTCACCTTTGACAATCTCTACCTTTTCTACAATCTTTTCCACAAATTCTACACTACCTTTTCCCTTATTTAATCTAGGATCATTGACAAGCACAACATCTTCACAAGTCCTTGTAGTGTCTTCAACCTCTAAAATTACTATAACTTCATGCTTCACTTTTTCATTTTTGGCCATTAATACACTTATCTTTTCATCTTCCTTGATTTCTTTCATACCCTCTATGAGACATGTTCTTGCTGAAAATCATTTCTCCTCTTCTCCCAAAAATATAATCATATTTTCATATCTTCCATTCTCTTGTAGTCAATTTCCACCACTATGTCTTACACTACTAATATCACCTCCTACTATAATAAGCTTGACCAACAAAATTTTTTTCTATAGTCTTGGGATATTGTCTCTTTATTTCTATAATTTTTCTCCATTATGCATGGTCTAATTTCTTCCTTGAAATTTTTTCTCTATGCCTCCTTTCTTTCCAACTCACCCTAAAATCTGATTTCCACTTGTTCGTTATCATATCATTCATCCTTTATAGCTATTTGTTAGCACCATCATTATCAAGACTCTTTCTTCTTTACACTTCAGTTGTTTCCCCTCACCAACCAATTTATTTTGCCCACTTTGTATTCTATAAACATGATCCCAAACATATATTTGGAACTCTCCAATTATCCTCTGTCTTTGAACTTTCATATTTATATTCTTATTTCCATATATATCACCAAGATCAACATTCTCACTTCTATTTAGCTTTGGAATAGACAGTTGTATGGATTATTTATCATTCTTATCTTTACTTCTTGTCAACTTTTCTATCTTTTGGATTTATTTTCCTTCTTTCACAACATCTTATAAAGCATCATAGAACTTTGGAGTATCTTCAAATTCAATATTAAAAAAAATCAACACCATTCTCTTTATTTTTACATACTTTACAAAGTACCTCTTGTGCATATGGTTTCCTGATGCCCTCTTGGAAGACAACTACAACTTGTCTCCTCTTGTTTTCATCCTCCATACTTTCTATAGGAGTTTCTAATTTCCATGTCGTTCATCACCTTCACTTTCTTATTCTTGACCTTCTTATATTAGGTTTCTCATACCTACAGACACATTAAAACAATACTATTGAATAGTACAAGAGACCAACATATCTCCACAAGTCCCCCTGAATGCATATCTTCCTCTCTTATTTATTTTTTCTCTTGAATGGATTCCCCTTTTGAGACATAAATACTAAAAATGAATCCTTGATGGGTTGAATAGTGTGGCAGAAAAACCTACTATACTGTAAATGTTATTTTTTGCAGCATGTCTTTTTGTGTGATTCACAGTAGGACAAGCATTCTTACTGGGTTGAGGCAATCACACCCTTTTTTTTGTTCGGTGATATCTCTCTTGTCCTAGTTTTGAATTTGATGAGGACTCAAGTCACTTGGGGGCTTGACATTTTCTCTTCTCCTTACCTTTGATGAGATCATCTCATGCACTTGATCTACTTTACCATGAGTTTGAGTTTGACTCATACTCCCGCTAAAGTGTGGGCTAAATATACCCTGTTAAAAGTTAGCACCCATTAATTTGGAAGCCCAAAGACCTTTTTAGGCTCCATTTTAGTTATCTCCTAGAGCATGGATGCATTTATTCTTTATTTTCCACTTTGTCCTTGTTTTATGTCCATTTTTAACAATAACTTTTGCACCCCTGAGATCTTGAGGCTATTTTTGGGGATTGTGCCTCCTAGGGTACAAATCAAAGTTGAACTGTACCTAGGGTACAGGTTGAAGTCAACCTATACTTAGGGGTACATGTTGAGGACAACCTATACCCGAGGCATTACTTTCATTGAAAATAGGGCCCATTTTGTGGTTTTTCATATTTTCCTACCCAGTGTAGTCGGTCCTTTTTGTTTTGACACTTGAAATCAATATAAAAGGAGAAATATGATGGGAATTAGATATTTCTTTCTAGAGTCAGCTTCAATCTATTCTAAGGCCTATTTCCTAGACATCCTAGGGTACTCTCAACCCTAATCTTGAGGCAAGTCACTATGAACTTATACCTCGTACTCAAGACCCATCCTATCAATCAGATTCTTCTTGATGCTCACTGAATCCTCATCAGTGAATTCTATATACTTATGCCAATACAATTAAAACTCTTTGTTGGATTGTTTCCTTACTTCCTTGGGTCATTTCATGACATTCTTGAGGAGTTTATTCCATTCAACATCCTTTCAACCATTGAAACTCCTTAGGGACATTGTCCTTAAATGTAGGACTAATTAGGTATTTTACTATAATTTTTTTATTTTCTTGATGAACTCAAGTCCTCTATGGCTATCACTACCCAGAGAGTCATATTACCTCTCAAAAATTCCTATCCAACTATTGGATTGTGTTTTCCAATCCAACCCTGCAAGTTCTACACAACTGTTTCACTTTCTTCCCTAGTCAGGCTATCGCCAAGATTGCCTAGGGTAAGAGCTCAAACTTGATGGTTGTCACTTATCCTACAAAAAAACAAAAATAAACTTATATAAAACATCTCCTCTTGAGTTCTATCCAGGCACATTTTTCTCACCATGGATTCAAGAACCTCGATGAGCCATTTCTATTTACAGTCCAGAATTGGACCAAGAACTTGCAACTTCCAAGAAACTTTAAAAGATACTACAAAATTAAGACAAAACTAAACTACCTACACATAGAGTCTCTAAACATGCAGAAGAACTAAATATAATATAAAAGATCAAGTTTAACTTGTTAATTAGCTTAGATAAATAAAAACACTAAAATACCATTAAGAACACAGTCTGCTACTTCTCATTAACTAAAATTTCAAACAAAAGACATCCAAAAAACACATCCCCTTAAAATGATGGCTTGGGAGACTTTAAAGAGTCTTCCCATTCTTCTGCACAACCATTGTAACTGACCTAACTATCTATTTAGGACAAGACAACTTTTTAGCGCATGCCGAGCAACATGACATGCTGAGAATCTTAATAGATGTCGAGCAATAGGACATGCTGAGAAACTTAGTACCTACCGAGGAACTTAGTACATGCCGAGCAACTTTCTAAAGCTCCTAATGCCTTGGTCAGATTTCTAGAGGCCTACAAATCACCTCTTCAACATAAAATTAACCTAAAAACACCAATTTAATCTATTTTTTCCTCTTAGTTCATTACAAGAGTGAATAAAAAACACCTTACAAAACTAGCTTAAACAAATCCAAAATGTTCCTAAACCTCCTAATTTTCTTAACCAAATAGGAAAGTGCACAAAGAAACAAAGAAGGGCCTTTCACCCTCGGTGCTCCTACACCAGCCTACACACTTCATTGGTTCATCCATAATATCCATTAATTCAATAAGTAATCCAATTTTATAGGAAAGATCCATTACATGCTAAAGTCATCAATTGCAAGCTATCAATATATATGAATTCAAGGAGTTTAAGGAAAGGAAGGATTCATTGAAGGAATTCATTCCATTCAATCAGACATGCATTTCCTTTTAGAGATATAGATTCTTTCTTCATTGGAGATAGTGGAGTTGGCCATCAAGGGAGGAGATCTACATTCATCAACATTGCACAAGCATTCATCCATCCAAGCATTCAAGCATACTTACATCCCTGGTCTATGATTTAGCACTTGTACATCTATTGTATTTGTGAAGACATCCAACATCCTAGATTCTATATACAAGCATTCATACATCCTTGTGGATAGAGAATTCAAATCCATCCATGAAGGTTTGACAAATGAGGTGAATATTCACATTTGTCTTGCTTTTACATGCTTTTATTTAAATTCAAGGTTAATTCATAAATGGGAGATTGACCAAGGCAATTCCTTTCCCCCCTAAAAATTTCAATTTTTATTGTTTGCAGGAACTAATTTGCAGGTTTTTCAATTTATCAGAATCAGATTCAGCTATTTTAGTGTTACAATTTCTATTAGACATTTGAATTTCAAATTTTTGGGCAACACAGGTAGAAGTTAACCTTGACCTGTATCCAAGAGCAACATGTACCTCCAAGAGGACTTGGTCTTGGAGCCTTTAGATTCCACAGTCGACACATTTCATTCTCTACGTTCTAGATCGAGTGCGGTTTTAGTTTTTGCTACAGTCTGTTTCTCTATTTTTAAATATGACCTTGTGACCTCTATTGGTCCTCAATGTGAGTCCAATTTCCTCTTTGTCATTTCATAGAACTTACTTTGAGATATCATATTAGGTCTTGTTATGTGCTTGATTGTTACATGTGCTTCCACTTGCATTGTATTTAATCAATCAACTAGCCTCAGATCATTTAATCAAATACAAACAATCTTAATTGGCATTAATTAATCAAAAAATAATAAAGGGAAAGTTCCATCAAAGGAAAAAGAGATCTTTTAGATATTTTCCCTTGAAAGGACTTGAATTTTGCATTAGCACCCTTATATCCTTTTGGGTTGTGCTAATCTAATTTTGGTTGTTTTATAAGTTATATTTGGGGATCCCTCTTTCTCTTTTCCTAATGTCCATAAAAAAATGGACTAGGAGGTTTAACACATTTACATTCACCTTCTTCCTTCCTCAATTTCTATTTTCTTATATATGTGTGTGTGTGTGTGTGTGTGTGTGTGTGTGTGTGTGTGTGTGTGTGTGTGTGGGCACGCACCAACCCTTGTTTGACAATGGTATAGTTATAAGTCAAAGGTATTTTCAACAAGAGTATAATTTACAATTTATGATTTTAATTATGATATTCCTACTGACCCCAAAATTATCTCAAATGCCACGACTACCTGAAACTTTTATGTCACGCCACTACTGATATCAACATGTATGACTATATAAATAAGGTCCTTCTAGTCACCTTTTATCCCTTCGAGACTTTGAAGATGCATATATTTTGACCACACTTTTAAAGTTTTAGGTTTTTGTCATAAAAAATTCCTCTCCAAGAACTATCTAGTAGGAGAGGTTTGGCTTTCCTACCTGTTAGATGTGTCATATTATTCTTCATGAAGTTGGCTTTGCACTAGGATTATTGAAAGATCATATATTTCATATACAAAATCAAAGTTGAGATTCTATATACAAGATGGAGTACATTTTTTTTGTGCTACATAATGGATTAACTAAATTTTATTTTCAACGAGTAGAGAGAGATTTGTACCTCATTGAACACATCTAAAATTTAGAAATTCATGGTGTGATTGTTTAAGCTTCATATCAATTTGTATGAGGAAAAATTGTGAGAGTGAACATTTTGTGAGATCATTATAATGGTGCATTTAGTTTATAGAGACTCAAACTTAGATCTTATTAAAGAAACTAAAACGCCTATAAATTAATATAAGTGTCGTATAATTTAATCAAATAAGAATAATACATTTATTTATTACGTACTATTATTTCTCTCCCTTGAACATAAGCTTTAATTTATAACATTCATTTTTCATATTTAATTACTTGGACAATCAAATTGTGAGTTGCGATATATTTACCTTCAAATAATTTATGCTTATACAAATGTATTTTATATAATTAACTTAGATTTATGCATAGAGAAAAAAAATCTTTTACACAAATTAATTATTAAAAAAAATATATAATTTGTTTAAGGAAAAATATGAGTCTTGTTATAATTTTTTATATATTATATGCACAAAACTTTATTTGTACTCCTTCCCTTCCTCTTTTTATTTGATATGGTTTGCTATCAATTTTCTTTGTACCTTTTCTATTTCTCATCTTGATGGTGTATCATGAAGTAAGAAGAATTCAAAACATTTAAGTAAGAATGTGTATACACGGGTTTTTTTATAGTCCACAATAGCGGATGATGGCTTATAATAATAGTATTACTTGCGGGAGGCACCTAATTGTACTACAAACGAGATGTATATACCTTACTCGTCTGTGAGATTTGAATTTGTAACCTCTCTTCAATTAGAATATATTATAGTTTCACCTATAGAAATTTAAGTAAAACTCTATAGATACCAAAATACTTATATTGTAACCAAATATTAAATAAATTTTTGAATAAAAACTAGCAAAAATTTCACTTTTCAAATATAAATTTATCTGATTAATTCATATTAGTTTAGGAGAATAGATTAGATGCAATAGTTCACAATAATAGAATAGATACAATAATTTCAAACAAGTATGAGGAAAGTTGATAATAAGCTCCCTTATTCCCCAATCTTATATTATTCAAACAACTCTTGACCAAATAAACAATATAAATATGCAATCTGAAAACACAGTATGAAATTACTAGAGCTTTTGACACTATAGTATACAATCTCAGGAGGCTTATTCTATCATTTACATGTTTAGATCAAACTTATTTTTGGTGTCATACATATTGGCGTATATAACATCAATAGACTTTATGGACCATAATCAGGATCACCTCCTCTATTTGCTTGCGGAGATGGTGGAGAAAACCTTCGTCTGTCCAGTGATTTCCCAAGTAATTTCCTTCCCATGTGTGTCCTGCCATAACCAAAACCATCTGCAAACTCATAAACAAAACGTTTTTTTTTTATTACATATTCGAATATATCCACTTAGTGACCTACGAGTAATAAACACCACATATTCCAAATGTGTCCATGAAATGAAACTTTATAAACAAAATATTGGAATAGAAGAAAACCATTATTGCACTGGGAGGAACCTTAAAACAAATATCGCACTGCTAAAACAAACAACAATTCAATCATCAACCAAAAACAAGAAAAGAAGAAGAAAGAAATGATTGAATACTTATTGCATGAGCATTTGCTGAGAAAATTATAGCAAGCACAATAAGAATGCAGCAAAACAAAATCTTCCGAAGACCCATATTCAGAAAAAGAGGATGTAATCTTGATGCGAACTTAAAACTTTAGAAAGGTATTTATAAGTGGTCTCGGAAATAGTTTTCCTACCCAGCTTAGACAATGTCAATTTTTTCATGGCTTTTGTCTTAAGTTATAACTTTAGGACGCAACGATCATGATTATCTTTAACTGTTTACAGATTTATAAGTTGTGAATGGAACACAGAATGTTGGCAATTTGTAGCGACAACCTGGATTCTGTTGAGTTGTACAAACGCGTCCTGACTTAGAAATATGACTGGGTAGGCCATAATTTTTTTAATTGGGGGGATACTGTTAGATATTTTGAAGACATCCAATATGAAAATAATAACAAAATATTGTATCAGAAACTAGCAATTTGCAATTAAATTATGCTCATTTAAAGTAAAAGCCCACTAGCAAAAGGTCATCGCATTAGTTTCTGTATAAGAATTTGTCATCCGTTAAAATACGTTAAGTCTTATGCTAAATCCAATAGCTGCCATTACTAGGCAGTCAATGACATCCTCAAATTTTGAAATTTGGGTTTGCTTTTCCTTTTTTTAGCTTGTGAGGCTGGCTCTGAATATTGTATAACCAACCACGAAAACCCCCTCACGAGAAAAGAGAGAGAATGTATTATTAGAATTTTACATGAAAATATTGCATATCACAATTTTATATAAATAAGTGTCAACATTTTACTAAAGAATACAAAAGTACATGAAATTTTCATATCACAATTTTTATATAAATAAGTGTCAACATTTTACTAAAGAATACAAAAGTACATATATTTTAAGAAGTGGATGCATATACGATCACATTTTGAGAGTCAAATAAGGCAAATTCCAAAACAAAGCTTAAAAATAGAAAGCAAAGTCCTCGAGTGACAAGAGCACTAACAACTCAAGGAGATAGGGTTGTGCTCACTCAACATAGCACATGTACAATAGAGGGTTTGGAGTGATGTGGGGAACATCCCAAGTCCCATTAGTGTCTTTATCTTTATCATTATTATCAATATGAGTTAAAGAGATCATCAAAGCATGAGTGAGCAAATCAGTTTGAAGAATTAGCAGTTGGCCACCTAAGAAACGACATCAATCGATGTCCTAGTGCTACCAAAAGGCCACCCACAAGTGGAACTGTAAGGTGGGGACAAAGAAAAGTATCACTTTCCTAGTCATGATGCACCACCATGGTGTAGGACGAGTAGATTGTTTCCTCCCTCTTTGTCAACCATGAGAGGAAGACAAGTATGATGGTATATTCACAATAGTACAAGGGGCATTTCCCTTAGCAACCTTATAAAAATTCTTGTGGTCATCAAAAGAGGCCCATAAGAAATCCCAAAGAAGCTTCTCTAACTTTAGGTAAGAAGCTTTAGAAGGAGTTTACCATGAGGACCTCATGAGAACAAACTTGAAACTTATACACCAGTGAAAGAATCCTGGTGATCTAGTATGGAAGATTTTTCTCAATTCTAGCAAGGAGTTTTCTCCATAAGGCCATTAACATAGTTTCAAAGGAAAATAGGATGCCCAAATCTTTAGAAATTTTACCATGACCAATCCACCTCTACCTAGATTTATGTAACTTCTAATGCCGAGGAAGAGTGGCGTGGTAGAAGCATTATTATTTATGTCATTGGATGGCCAAGCCAGATGATTCACAAAAGATATCCAAACATTAAAGCATACGCTCAAAAAAAAATTCGTTTTCAGTAAGAGTGAGAAGAGAGTCATTTGCAAGGTGATGATCAAGGAGGTCGTTTGATGAATCATGCGAGACAATACACCAACTATGATAGTAAGTAACCAATCAAGCTAAGAAATCCCAAAGAAGCTTCTCTAAATTTAGGTAAGAATCTTTAGTAAGGAGTTTTCTCCATAAGCCCATTAACATAGTTTGAAAGGAAAATGAAATGCACATATCTATAAAAATTTGACAATGACCAATCCACTTCTACCGATATTTATGTAAATTTTGATGCCGAGGAAGAGTGGCGTGGTAATAGCATTATATTTTATGTCATTAGATGTGTTGGTTCCCAAATCAATAGATTGGAAGTCCTATGAGATTTCCTACTCAATGCTTGGATTTTCCAACTGACCTTGCCAACTAATGGGAGTGATTGATTATGATCCTCCTCCACTGTACTTTAGGCTCTGCAGGACCAAGGTGGGTGGGCCTATACCTCAACCTTAATTTTTTGGTTGGAGGCTTTTTATAGCAGATAAAAATGCAAATAGAATGTGAGTGATCTCTCAAAATGGAAAGAGAAGTCTTGAGACTGATCGAATTGTGAATATATCACAACTATTAAATAACTTTACGATTGATTGATTATAAAAAAATGTATTGTATAAGAGTTGTGAATAATAAATACAATGCTTAATTAGGAATGACCTGGAAATACTTGATTAAACCACCTCAAACTAGTATAATACCAGTGCCTTTATCTTCGTTATAATATTATCGATTTAATTAAAGTGATCCTACATATATAACCCTATGAGATGATTTTAATAACTTTCTTTTAAAGAAAGATCATCACCTCAAAGGCTTCTATATGCCCAATAATTCAGATCTTTGTTGTTACAATTAGTCTTATGGATTTTAACTTTTTTAAGAAAGACCAATAAGATAGAATGAAGTTTGAAAACCAATCCTTCAAACTAATGATCAAACTGAAAGAGATCAATATTGTTATGTCATAAGATTGCACATTTACACATCTAAATTAATTAGATTATCACACAGAATAATCAGATTAAATGAAAAGATGAATATCAATAGGAATTGAGGAACAACTAAAATTATACTGAAATAAGAATGGTGAAACCCAACCAAATACAAACTTTGTTATGGCTTATCTCTAGCCGTATACCTCCATTGAATAAACCAAAATATATTTCATATTAACTTGTCTTGTAAATTATCTTATTGTCCCCTTCACATCAAAATGATACCCTATATATCGATGAGGATTCAGTTTACATGAAAAGGCATACCCTTTCATTAAAACTTGGTACATCTTAACTGACAACTAATCAAACTAAAATAACAAATTGATTACATATAAAATCTTCTCAAGACAACATTTTCTATCATCTTGGCATAATGACTAATGCCAAATAGCTCGCCACATCCCTCGATATTATTTAAAATTTTTGCAGAGAATATGTATTTGAATATGTATTTGAACATGATGATTCATTTTGTCTGTGATATTTGCATCCTCTTGTCCTGTGAACCGCTCCACAGTCTCTGCCGCTAACCAGATCCTGCACAAACAAAAACAATTTAACCCTGTATCTTTTTTTGGAAAATAAAAGCTTACCTACCCTTCATGTGGAAACATTTTGACATTCAAAGATTCTACTCTTCAGAGTTTCAGAGATTTCACTTTGTCACTGTCTTTTCTGACATATCTGATAATGAAGTTTACTCAATATGATGTCACCCTTCAGACTTTACTTCTTTTGAATAAATTTCATGTCACTTCATCCTTACTGGGCTATTCGACATAGGATTTCATTTGATGAATGAAGTAAAGCGAGCCACACCATACTTTGAACAATCTAGCCACTTACTCGATCATAATGTTATTCGATGTTGCTGGTCCCTCATCTTCTAATTCCATTCATCTCCATCTATCTTATTACTCCTTTGACAAATATCTTTAAGTATATTATTATGATGTCACCCATTATCGGGTTACTTTCTCCTTTGTAAGCCACTTAATCAACTTGTTTGATGGTGCATGTTACTCAACATGATATAATCAATCCAGCCTATTGAATAAATTTTGTATCGTCTCAGTCTATTTTTGTTATTCAACATAGATTATTACTCAACAACTCATGTGAAGTGGCCCCACCTCCCTTCAAATAACTCAAACAATCACCAACTAATGACATGTGGAGGGATCTCGCTAATTCTCCAACTGACAGCACTTAACTGCTCCTTACCTCACTAGCTAGTGACTAATCATTGTCTCTAGTTCTCCACATTTTTCTCTTTAATCGTCATTTCATCCAGCGAGATCACAATTATATTTTTTTCCTAGATCTCCACATCTTTTATTAACTTTCATCTTAACCTGCGACTTAGTGATCACTCTTGTCTTCAGCTCTTGGCATTTTTTTAAAACTATCATTAGCCACTGCGACCTAGCAATTAACCTTTATCACCAGCTCTCAGCTTCCTTCACTAGCCATAACTTTAATCTGTGAGATGACAACTAACTGCTATCTCCATCTCCTAACTTCATTTCTAACTTTTTCCTTAATCCCATGTGTTAACGACTGACTACCATGGGGCCTCTTCTGATTTGTCAAGCTGTCACCATCTACCAATCTCGCCTGCCTAGGCCCACAAAATTTCTCATACACCATTGGCCAACTTGAGTGCCCGACCTGCCAAAAGCCTATTACCTTTGGCAACTTAACGTGCACACGATCATACATAAAACCACTGAGTTACTCCTTAACATAGGCAAGGTGGGATAAGTGCATTATATTAGATATTGTACTGTGACCTTCACAGAGTATTCATTTTATTCAAATTTGTCATAGCACATGTGCCTCTTTCATTTTCCATCCTTCATAATATCGCATGATCAAACCTGCACGCAGAAAATAGGCAGTAACTATTCCTATGATAAAAATGTGTGGTAACATATGAAAATGTTAAGGACAAATGCATAATTATTATAATAAAATATACTTAAGAAGAATAGAATCTAGATTAAAAATTTATGTTCTAATAGGATGGCCAAGCTAGATGATTCACACAAGATATCCAAACTTTAAAGCACATCCTTCAAAATAAATCATTTTTTAGTGAGAGCGAGAAAAGAGGCATTTGCAAGGTGATGATCAAGGAGGTGGTTTGATGAATCAGGCGAGACAATACACAAACTAAAATAGTAAGAAACAAATTAGGCTAAGGGATCTACCTAAACTTTTAGTTATAAGAATATAAATAGAGAATGCAAGAGGACACCCTTATCTGATTCATCAAAAATGGCTAAAAACCTCATATTGAAAGTCACTAATTATGATGTAAGTGAAGGCATCTATAAAAATAATATTAATAGATTTAATGAAACAAATTCCAAACACCAAATATTGAAGAATGGAAAAAATGAAAGGTCATTCAATATGGTTGCAATATTTAATTAAATCAAAATTTCAAAATAGGACCTTCCACTCTAAGACCCAACACCAATCCATACCTTCCTAAATGAAATGTTAATTTCTACCATGTATCTAGATTTTATAATGTCAATTTTCTCAAGATGATCAATGTGTGGAAGAATGTGGAAGATTTTAAAATCTAAAGCTTTGAGAATGATCTTCTAAGAAATACTTAATAGTGTGATCTACCACAAATTACCAGTATTTTTTGAGTCATCAACTTAAGGTATGAACTTAGTGTTGCATTTGTTTATGATTTTTCCTAAGGATTTAGAAGTAAAGTGAGAAGATAGATTATTTTTAAGGTCATGTCAAACATATTCCAAATGTCCTTATAGAATTTATAGAGAAACCTGTTGGTGCTATTTCTTGTTCTGGCATCTTTCCTAGTTCCTTGTCCTGCTCTCTGTGCTATGGTGTATCCATTTTGGTTACCTTCTTGTTCAATCTAGCTATCCTCTGTCATGTTTTTCAGGTCTTCAAGTCTAAACCTTGCCAAATTAGCAAAACCCTGAAAACCCTAGGTCTTTCAAGTGTTAAACAATGATTTAAACCCTAAGTCATTGCGCTTCTATTTCAGCGTTACTTTTTCATTTCACTTAAAACATGTGTTTTAATTGAGGTCTCCTTGTCGCGTTACCCTGGCCGAATATTTCTTTTCTTCCCCCGAATTTGCATTTCCTTTGTGTCGCGTGGTCTCGTAATGAAACAACATATTCCTTCTGTGTTCTTAGACTTAGCGATTTCATCTTAGTCGGGAAGTCGCGGGATAGTTATGTTATAAGATTTTGTGAAGATGGGACCCACTGCTCAGTCGGGTGATCGCGTGAAGTTTTTAACAGTTAAGAAAATGTCTTCCGACTTTGCGATTACCTTTGGTCACTTTGTCACCAAATCAGTCACAGCTAACAGTTAGGTCCGGCCTTCAGTCGCGTAGTCTCGTAATGAAGGGGTGGTTAAGCAATTTTAATCGAGACTCCGTGACTAACCGTCTGTGGTCTGCAGTATTCCTCAGTTGGGATGTCGCCAGAACAGGATGATGACTCAGCTCCCCAGTGTCCAATGAATGAACCAGTGATCGAGTGACATGTGTCATATGGCGGGTGGACGTTCAAGTGATTGTCGCCTGGTCACCAGAAGAGGAAAGTAGGTTCAGCGACTATGAGACTAAGGTATGTTTCCCTTAGTCGCAGAGTCTAGGAAATATTTAAGGGCATGCTAAAACATTAAGCGATTAAATGCCAGCCGTCAGATGAAAGAATCAGAGGATCCAACGGTGGTCACGAAGTCTGGGAAGCAAAGTTCCCTACAGAAAAAGTCCTCCCGACTTGGCGATTAAGGTATGTCGCGCAGTCGCCAGATGCAGAAAAAAGGCACATAAGAACTGTTATGATAAAGGTTAAAGGCTTAGGACTTGTATCTCCCAACTTGGCGACTAGGCGTTGTCACGCAGTCTCGAAACAGAAAGAAAGCATTCAGCGACAAGGAGACAACCGTGAAGGTTAAGCAAAACAGTTAGTACCAAAGTTGGAGAAAGAATGATGGGTTAATGTTAACTCTTCGCGACTATGATTTCAGTTGTGTTGCCTAGTCGCCAGATCGTGACTCAGGTTAGCCAAGGTTAAAAAAGGCACATTGTTGCCAAGTCTCGAGATGGAGCTAGGGTTAGTGACTTAGTCCTGCGACAAAGAGACTTAGGGCAGTCGCGTAGTCGCTTGATCCTGAAATTTAAAAGGTGGGGGTAGTTTTCTGATGTGATAAGGTGAATCATCGGTAGCCAATCAGAGCCTTGCATTTTGATCACTGTGTAGAAGGAGTTGCTGGGATGTAAGACAGATAATGAATACAGAGATATTTTCTCGGTTTACAGTGTTTTCAAAGTTAATCAGAGAGTTCTAATTGCAGAAAATTGTGCATAGAACAAAATAGTTTGCTGATATCTGATTAGATTTGTTTCAATATCGGTAAGGAAAAAGAGATTCAAGGTGTTGTAGATGAACAGAGTTATGGCTCAAATTTCACAGGTGCAGGTGAAGAGTGCTCAGGATTTCAAGTGGTCATAGGATGATGAAATGAAAGCTTGGGAGTTGATGACTACACCCAAGAAAAGGAAGCTTGTAGTAGAAGAAATCTTGGATCTAAACTATTCGAAACAAGATGGACAGTTATTGCAAAAGGGGAGATGTAGGTGAGAAGGCAAGCATAGCTATCCAGATTCAACATAAATACTATCAGAACTTGGTCATTTTGCCATTTTTTCTCTCTCTTTTGTCTCTCTATACTTTAGGGTTAGGTTTTCTTTGACCATCCGAAGCTTGTTGCAACCTTAAGGGATTCCAAGATGGTCATAAAGCCTATATATAGCAGGAGAGTTATAGTTGTAAAGGGTTCCTTTCCTCTGCCCAGAGAAAGTCACAGTTGGTCTTGCGGAAATTTTATTGTAAGTTATACTTTTGTATCTCTGTATATTCTGGAAAGTTTCTTGTATGGATATGTTGAAGCAGAATACAGTAATAGAATACAGTGTGGTTTTTCCTCTTTCATATTATCTTGTCTCTTTGCATTCTGTTTGTGCTCTAGTGTGTTTCATTTGTAAGGCATTTGAAATACACCAGCTACAAGGTAGTTTGTCTAATTGTTTATGAGTTCCTTTCAAGGAGAGGACTAAGTTTCATAGATGATTTCAGAGAGAAAAACATTCTATTAAGGATTTGATGCAGATGTATGTACAAGAGAGGATAGTTTGTAAGGCACTCTATCTCAGCCACATGTAGTTTATAAGGCATTCTACAGTATCTCTGTTATTTTATCTTTGTGGATTCATGTTTTCATTGACTCTTTGCCCAAGGGATAGGCACTGGTCTAAAGTATAGTTTGCAGTATGTTCCTCATCCAACATCAAAATCAAATTAATCATTATACTCTTGTTACTAAGAACAAATAAGCTGAACTCAGTAAGGACCTATGTCAGCAGGACAGTGTCCATTTTAGTGATTCCTTAGAGAGTGAATCCTTAGGTTATCCCTCCTATTTTAAAAGGAAGAAGGATGAAAGTCCTTGTATCACTGGTTTTTTCTATATTTACAACCATGGTTTGTATGGTTAAATCTTGTATCTGATTATGCTTGGTCATTTGCAAGGTGATTTATCAGTTGGTTTCACTAAGGTACATAGAAAATCAGTGTCCACATTATAACATACTGCGTAAACAGTTATCATAAAAGGTAAAACTTGCCTGAGTATATGTGGAGCTCAAAAACGAAGAAGGACCTTATCTAGTCCTTAGCAATTAGGATTTTCTTGTCCCTGAATCAGTATTAGGAAACATGGTGTTCAAGTAGTTATTTCAAGCACTGTGATTCATACAATAAAAATCCCTAACAAATTGGTGACTCTGCTAGGGAATAAAAGAGTTAAAAGTGATTAAGTCAGTATAAGTAAGTTATAGCCTTGCTTTGCTGAAGCATCCCAGAGTCTGGTGGTTTGTATAGAGTCAGATTCAAAAAAGTGTTATAAAATTCTCACTAAGTGTGAGTGGCGACTCTGAGTTTTCTGTTTGATCAGTGCATGCTTGGAAAGAAAATATGAAGAATCTGCAATTCTGATGGAGCTGTGAAAGATGCTCCAGGTCTGCTTTATTTTCAGTCAAAAGAAAAGGAGCAGCCGCTGCCATTCTGGTCCAGGTAATCTTCATCTTTTTATGAAAGAAAGTTATACAAATGGTTGTTCTCCATTAAGTGATTTCAGCACAAGGTAGGAGAATTTTTTGAGTTTGGTGGCATACTTCAGTAGGAAAAGATTTCAGCAAGTTTGATATGAAGTATTGAAGTATGCTATTATAAAAGTTAGTGGCCAGATTATTGGTTTGTTGCAAGATTGAAATCTGGTTTTCATTCTGATGAATAAATTCTTAAATCTGTGAGAATGGAAGGTTTCAATTCACCTAGTAGGCAGCCCATCAGTAATATCAATAGACCTATGTTTGCTAAGAGGTACATGCCATTTTGTTTTGATGGCATAAGTGGTTTTCCCAATGTTATTCCGAACAATATTAGAGATAAATTGCCAATATTTTGTGGGAAGCTACATGATTCAGCAAGTCAGCATATTCAGTTGTTTGTTGATTTGATGGGTGATTTTGAGATTGCACATGAAGATGTTTATATGAAATTGTTTGTCCAGACTCTAAGAGATGATGCCCGTGAGTGGTTTTCCTTTTTATCAGCATTTTTGATATCCTCTTGGAGTGAGTTACATTCAGCCTTCATGTTGCAATTTGGTGAAAGAGTAAATGCACATGCTGCATTTACTAAATTGTTACAAATTAGGATTGAAAATGAAGAACTAGTTCCTAATTTTAACATCAGATTTGGAAAAGTTTATAATGATATCCCTGAAAATTGTAGACCCAATGATCAAGTGTGTGTAGTTATCTACTTTGATGCATTTGATAAGGATATGAGCTACTTGTTGCGGGATAAAGAACCTAGGACTTTGCATCAAGCATTCATGGCAGCCATAGAGATTGAAAACAACCTGAAATATGGACTAACAAAGAACCATTTCTATAGAGATGCTTGCCAGCAAGATGCATTTGAAAGAAGAAGAGAATTCCATGTTAAAGTTTCAAATTCATATTAGCATGTAGTGTACCCTACTGTTGAAAATAATGTTATTGAAAGTTCAGACTTAAGAACATGTGATGATGGAGTTTCTTTGTTACAGAGAGCTCATTCTGCTTTCGGTGAAAAGAGCACATCTGTTTGTAATGTTATAGCAATAGATGATAAAGTTGATTCACTTGATGTTTCCCGAGTGCAAGAGTCTTGTAGGAGTGAGGAAGCTGGAAGTTGTGTTTCAAGTGATGAAAACAATAGTGTTGATATGTCATGGCATGATGAGGCATCAGTTGAAAATGAATGGGATCAGTATGTATCTTAGTCTAGTGATGATGGTGAGACTGAAACTTGTTATCCAAGTGAAGGTGAGGACAATGAAAGTGTTTGTCCATCTTCCTATGAATCTGATGCAACATGGGAAGAAGAGAGCAATGATGGGAGTGAATTTTCTCATCAATATGAAGGTAGAGTTCTTTCTTCTGAATCTGAGAATGATGTTTTATCCATGCATAGTATAAATCAGCTTGTAGTTGATAGTTTTGATGGAAATTCATCATCGCATTATGAGGATAAAGAAGTAGTTGAAGAGGACATTTCACATAATGATGAGTTACCTCATTATGCAAAGGAATGCCATAAAGTTGTAAATGATTTTCCTTCCTCATATGCTGAAAGTACACATGATGTTGAAAATAGTTTCAAGATGTTTATTAGCCCATTGTATGATGAGGATGTTGATATAGATCAGCCTATCATTTGTCAAAATGTGTACAAAGGAGCTTTGCATGGAATTATCAGTCCGCTTTTTGAAGAGCATGATGAAGTTTTAGATTTGGTTAGTTCTGATTTTGATGATGATACAGTGTTATACTGCAGAAATAAATCAGATTGCTTCTCTTCTAATTGTGACAATAATTATGATGAAAATGTTGTGTTTGATGATGAGAGATATGATCAAGTAATTTTTGAAAATCAGCCGACATCTGATAACAAGTTTTATGATGATTACTTTCATGTTGTTTCTAATTCAGTGTGTGATTGTGAGGATACACTGGAAGATTGTGGAGTAATTTCTGAGGTTGATGTTGATGACATGTGTGAATACAAGTTTGATTACTCATTTGATTGCCAGTTGGAAATACAAGGTGAGTTACAAATTCATGACATATATGACTCATTAGGTGAAATGGAGTTTGAGCAATTTATATTTTTGATTGATAGCATGCATGAATCAGTCTATGAGGATGAACTTCAGTTTGATATTAGTGTTCATGAGCATGCTGATGTCTATTTTCATAGTGAGAAAGATGAAGAAAATGGTTCTGGTTTTTATATGCACTATGAAAATAAAGAGAGTTATTTTTTGCCAAACAAGGAGATTGCAGGTATATATGAAATTGGTACAACTTATATCAATGATATTCTCGGCTTACCTCTAGAAAATGCAAATGAAAATTAGGTCTATAATAGAGGCAAGTATTGATTTCAGTTGTGGATATGTTTGAGGCACCATGTACATATTGTGTAGTTGCTTTCCTTTCAGTTGTGTGCTTGCTTTCAGTAGAGGTTTCCCCATTTTTTGAGAAGAAAGTTTTTGAGTAGTTTTTGTGGAAAGTTTTTGAGAGTTGAGAAGAGAAAGAAAAAAGATAAATTCTATTTTTTGAAGCCTTTTGGGGTGGTCTACTACTCTAGAGATCTGTTGTTCTCGGTATAAACTTGCATTTAACCATCCTCAGTCAGAGCCGCTGTTGGTGCTATTTCTTGTTCTGGCATCTTTCCTGGTTCCTTGTCCTGCTCTTTGTGCTATGGTGTATCCATTTTGGTTACCTTCTTGTTCAGTCTGGCTATCCTCTATCATGTTTTTTAGGTCTTCAAGTCTAAACCTTGCCAAATTAGCAAAACCCTGAAAACCCTAGGTCTTTCAAGTGTTAAACGATGATTTAAACCCTAAGTCATGGTGCTTCTGTTTCAGCGTTAATTTTTTGTTTCACTTAAAACATGTGTTTTAATTGAGGTTGCCTTGTCGTGTTACCCCAGCCGAATATTCCTTTTCTTCCCCCGACTTTGCGTTTCCTTTGTGTCACGTGGTCTCGTAACGAAATAGCATATTCCTTCTGTGTTCTCAGACTTAGCGATTTCATCTTAGTCAGGAAGTCACGGGATAGTTATGTTATAAGCCTTTGTGAAGATGGGACCCACTGCTCAGTCGGGTGATCGCGTGAAGTTTTTAACAGTTAAGAAAATGTCTTCCGACTTCGCGAATACCTTCGGTCGCTTTGTCGCCAAATCAGTCACAGCTAACAGTTAGGTTCGGCCTTCAGTCGCGTAGTCTCGTGATAAGGCGGTGGTTAAGGAATTTTAATCGAGACTCCGTGACTAACCGTCTGTGGTCTGCAGTATTCCTCAGTCAGGATGTCGCCAGAACAGGATGATGACTCAGCTCCCTAGTGTGCAATGAATGAACCAGTGATCGAGTGACATGTGTCATATGGTGGGTGGACGTTCAAGTGATTGTCGCCTGGTCGCCAGAAGAGGAAAGTAGGTTCAGCGACTATGAGACTAAGGTATGTTTCCCTTAGTCGCAGAGTCTGGGAAAGATTTAAGGGCATGCTAAAACATTAAGCGATTAAATGCCAGCCGTCAGATGAAAGAATCAGAGGATCCAACGGTGGTTACGAAGTCTGGGAAGCAAAGTGCCCTACGGAAAAATTCCTCCCGACTTGGTGATTAAGGTATGTCGCGCAGTCGCCAGATGAAGAAAAAAGGCACATAAGAACTATTATGATAAAGGTTAAAGGCTCAGGACTTATATTTCCCGACTTGGCGACTAGGCATTGTCGCGCAGTCTCAAAACAAAAAGAAAGCATTCAGCGACAAGGAGACAACTATGAAGGTTAAGCAAAATAGTTAGTAGCAAAGTCGCAGACTGAATGATGGGTTAATGTTAAATCTTCATGACTATGATTTCAGTTGTGTCGCCTAGTCACCAGATTGTGACTCAAGTTAGCCAAGGTTAAAAAAGGCACATTGTCACCAAGTCTCAAGATGAAGCTAGGGTTAGTGACTTAGTCCCGTGACAAAGAGACTTAGGGCAGTCACGTAGTCGCTTGATCCTAAAATTTAAAAGGTGGCGGCAGTTTTCTGATGTGACAAGGTGAATCGTCAGCAACCAATCAGAGCCTTGCATTTTGATCACTGTGCAGAAGGAGTTGCTGGGATGTAAGATAGATAACGAATACAAAGATATTTGCTCGGTTTACAGTGTTTTCAAAGTTAATCAGAGAGTTCTAATTGCAAAAAATTGCGCATAGAACATAACAGTTTGCTGATATCTGATTAGATTTGTTTGAATATCGGTAAGGAAAAAGAGATTCAAGGTGCTCTAGATGAACAGAGTTATGGCTCAAATTTCATAGGTGCAGGTGCAGAGTGCTAAGGATTTCAAGTGGTCATAGGATGATGAAATGAAAGCTTGGGAGGTGATGACTACACCCAAGAAAAGGAAGCTTGTAGTAGAAGAAATCTTGTCACTGCACTATTCAAAACAAGATGGACAGTTATTGCAAAAGGGGAGATGTAGGTGAGAAGGCAATCACAGCTATCCGGATTCAACATAAATACTATCAGAACTTGGTCCTTTCGCCATTTTTTCTCTCTTTTGTCTCTCTGTACTTTAGGGTTAGGTTTTCTTTGACCATCCGAATCTTGTTGCATCCTTAAGGGATTCCAAGATGGTCATAAAGCCTATATATAGCAGGAGAGTTGTAGTTGTAAAGGGTTCCTTTCCTCTACCCAGAGTAGGTCCTAGTTGGTCTTGGGGAAATTTTATTGTAATTTATACTTTTGTATCTTTGTATATTCTAGAAAGTTTCTTGTCTGGATATGTTGAAGCAGAATACAGAAATAGAATATAGTGTGGTTTTTCCTCTTTCATATTATCTTGTCTCTTTGCATTTTGTTTGTGCTCTAGTGTGTTTCACTTGTAAGGCATTTGAAATACACCAGCTACAAGGTAGTTTGTCTAATTATTTATGAGTTCCTTTCAAGGAGAGGACTAAGTTTCATAGATGATTTCAGAGAGCAAAACATTTTGTTAAGGATTTGATGCAGATGTATGTACAAGAGAGGATAGTTTGTAAGGCACTCTATCTCAGCCACATGTAGTTTGTAAGGCATTCTATAGTATCTCTGTTATTTTATCTTTGTGGATTCATGTTTTCATTGACTCTTTGCCCAAGGGATAGGCACTGGTCTAAAGTATGGTTTGCAGTATGTTCCTCATCCAACATCAAAATCAAATTAATCATTATACTCTTGTTACTAAGAACAAATGAGCTGAACTCAGTAAGGACCTATGTCAGCAGGAAAGTGTCCATTTTAGTGATTCCTTAGAGAGTGAATCCTTAGGTTATCGCTCCTATTTTAAAAGGAAGAAGGATGAAAGTCCTTGTATCACTGGTTTTTTCTATATTTACAACCATGGTTTGTATGGTTAAATCTTGTATCTGATTATGCTTGGTCATTTGCAAGGTGATTTATCAGTTGGTTTCACTAAGGTACATAGCAAATCAGTGTCCACATTATAACATACTGTGTAAATAGTTATCATAAAAGGTAAAACCTGCCTGAGTATATGTGGAGGTCAAAAATGAAGAAGGACCTTATCCAGTCCTTAGCAATTAGGCTTTTCTTGTCCCTGAATCAGTATTAGGAAACATGGTGTTCAAGTAGTTATTTCAAGCACTGTGATTCATACAAGAAAAATCCCTAACAAAACCCATCAAATCTAAGTTATTTTTCATCCTCCTCTGAGTGTAGAATCTCCTTAAGATCTTTTAGGTGGAGTAATTTCTTAAAGGGGATATTTGAGCTCCATGGAGCTGGTAATTCATAGCTTGAATGAATCTAAAAAATGTACTTTCAAATTATAGGGAAATTTCCTATAAAATGAAAAATATTCTCATAGAGGGTGAAATAGTATCTATCACCTTAGTGAGTACTAGACAATCTTTAACATTTTTTTATAGCTTGAGAAGTATGATATTGATGCAGTCTAGGACTGTGGGAACTAAAAGTTCAAACAAATCCTTGCAACAAGAGTCACACAACATAAGCTATCAAAGAACAAAGAAATGAATTCAAGATCAAACTTCTTATTATGATAAACTAGTTACATGAAACTACTACAAAAAAAAATTATTCCAAGCATATAGGCCTGATTGGAACATTTAATAAGTTATATTTCTATACAATCTACCAGAAAAAACAATTACATGAAACTTAGGTAGTTTCTTCCATCCAATCTATAGATCAGATCTCTACAAGTGCTAAGGTTATATTTTGTCATGTCTCAATACTCCTTCCATGGAAATTAATTACAAGAGTATATAAAGACTTTGCAAACATAAGGTCTGCTGAGAAATATTACATTCCCCAATGAAATAAAAACATATTAAAGAAATAGGTAAGGATCAAAAGTCATAAGTATCTTCCTCCTATGAATGAAATAGAATTGTTATCCCTCAAGTAGGTCATCCACACACATAACATCGTCGAGAAATGAGCCATTAAGCTTTGCTAATTGGGAAACCCTTTGCAAGATTAGAAATACTAGACACTGCTCAAAAAACATGAAGAACAAGATAGTCCTGTAATAATCAGAAAGGTATCATGCATAAAGTAACAAAATGATGTGTGAACCTAGGGGAAGGTCTAGCATGATGCCACAAACATGTAGTAAGGATTGCAACCACCAAGAATATACATAGAATAATCACAAAAAGAAACACCGAGACTAATCAAACAAGAAAACAAGAAAAAAATTACTTTTGGTTGATGCAAGATTTCCAAGATCCCAAGATGCTCCTGCATCATACACCCAAGTTTTTTAGAAAAGTGAGCCTCTCACTTTACTAGGGCCAAAGGAAAACCAAAATGGTGAACCTGAAACTGTGAAATGCATGAAGAATATTCTACTAGTGTATCCTTCCATTTGACAAGATACTCCATATATTTCTTACCTCTTGTACTTCTACCAACTCTTTTATCTTAAACCTTCTCTATCTAATCCATCTTCTTCTTAGGATACTATTGTTCAACATCTGATCCATCACTACTACCAAAATATGATTCATGATACTCATACAAATCAACAACATTGAATATAGATGATCTATATCCATATCTTTTGGTAACTCTACTTCATATGCATATCCTCAATCAAATCTCCTCAAGATCTTACAAGGCCCAAATTTCTTCATCCTCAACTTGTTGTAAGTACCACTAGGAAATCTACCAATGTGCATGTACACCATGACTTCATCTCCTTCCTAAAATTCCTTATGTGTTTTCTTCATGTCTTCTCTCTTTTTGTAAGTTTTATTCATCTTCTTCAAATGTTGCCTAACTTCTTCATGCAACGACTTGATAACCTCCAAAAATTCTTATCCTTAAGTACTCTACTTAACATAATGATTGTTTTCCCTTAATTCTGCCACCCCCTTAGGATTAAAACCAATAACTATTGCAAATGGTGTCTTCCCTATGCTCCTATTTACTAAACTATTATATGAAAACTCTACTTGATGAAAAACTCAATATCAATTACATGTCTTGCCTCCAACTAAACACCTTAATAAATTAGCTAAACTCCTATTCACAACCTTAGTCTATCCATCAGCCTGTGAATGAAAAGTAGAATTGTACTTCAAATTGGATTTCATATTCTTCAGAAGTGTTCTCAAAAATTTGCCAACAAACTTACTATCCCTATCTGAAATAATGCTTTTAGGTAATCTATGCAATCTCACAATCTCCTTGAAAAATAGATCTGCTACATGCACTACATCTATAGTCTACTTACAAGGTATGAAATTTGCCATCTTAGAAAATATGTCTACAACCACAAATATTGATTCATGTCCTCTCTATTTTTTTGGCAAACCATGTACAAAATCCATGTTGATATCTTCCCAAGGTTTGATTGGTAGTATTAAAGGTGTATACAATCCCACATTATGATTACTATGTTTTTCAACTTGACGCACTTTTCAAGTTTGAACAAAACTTTGCACATCCTACTGAAGTTGTGGCTAAACGTAATTTTCACTTACCAAAGCTAATATCTTATCAATGCCAAAATGCCCTTCCAATCCTCCACTATGTTTCTCCTTAATAAGATTATCTCTTATAGAACTTCTAGGTATACTAAAAAATATTATATTGAATAAGATAATCTAATCACTTACTCCTATCTACAACAATAGGTTCTCTACAAGCTTTCCAAAGTTCATTGAAGTCTAGATTATCCTCATACAATGCTTTTAACTCATCAAATCCCAATACTGCAATCTTCATTTCAGTCAACAAAGAAAATCTCCTAATCAAGGAATCAAAAAATCTATTTGACACACCACTCTTATGTTTCAATACAAATTAATAGGTCTATATGAACTCTGCCCATCTCATATATTTCTAATTTAACTTACCTTGGCTACTCAAGTACTTTAATTCTTGATGATCAGTATACAATACAAACTCCCTAGGTAACAAATAATGTCTCCATTTTTTCAATACTCAAATTATGGCATAAAATTCCTAATCATACACTAAATACCTTCTTTTATCATCATTCAAAGTTTTACTAAAATATGCATCGGGTCTCTCTTCTTGACTCAAGACAGCTCCAATTGAATTTCCACTAGCATCACAATCTAATTGAAATACATTACTGAAATCAGGTAAAGATATGATTGGTTATTCTATCACTTGATGGTTATAAATTCAAAACTCCTTTGTTCTCAATGTTTCCACTATAATTCCTTCCTATCTCCCCTCATAGTTTCAGTCATCAATCCACAAATTGAGCTAAAGTTTCTACTGAGCTTTTGGTAAAAATTATCCAACCCATGGAATGATATTACTTCACCAACACTCTTCAGTGTAGGCCACTCAACAATGTCTTTCACTTTCTTAGGGTCCATATTCAATCCTTCAGTAGATATTATATATCCCAAGTATACTAATTTATCTTTCATCAAAGTATATTTCTTAATGTTGACTAGCAACTTCTCATTCCTTAACATTTGTAATACTTTTCTAATATGGATCAAATGCTCTTATTTTATCCTACTAAAAATTAAGATATCATCCAAATATATAATGATAAACATACCTAATAATATCTTCTTAACTTCATTCATTAACCTCATGAAAGTACTTGGTGCATTAGACAATCCAAAAGACATTACTAACCATTCATACAAACCTTCAATTTTATTGAATGCAGTCTTCCACTCTTAACCTTCTCTTATTCTAATCAGATAATATCCACTCTTAAAATATATCTTGGTGAAATATCTATATCTCCACTCAAATAATCCATCATATCATCCATCCTTGGAAAAGGAAACCGGTAGTTTATTGTTATTTGGTTGATGGCTCTAGAATTGGTACACATCCTCGATTGTACATCTTTCCTAGGTGCTAACAGTGCAAGAAATGCACACAAAATCAAAATTTCTCTAAGTAATCCTCACAACAACAAATCTTGTACTTTCCTATTAAGTTCTTCATTCTCTACTTGTTTCATCAAATATGATTAATTGTTAGGAAAACTAGCACCTAATACCAAATCCCTACAATGGCTAATACTCCTCACATGTGATAATCCATAAGGAACATTATCCGATATGATGTTTTCATACTCATTCAAAAATCCACTGATTTATTTTGAGTATTCTTATTTTTATACATTCTCCTTAGAATTCTTGGGTACTAAAGAAAAACACACATTATGATGCCTCATGCCATCCACGAACTTTCTACCATCCACTAGACAAATTCGAGCACTGGTACACACTTCACTCTTAAGGTGTTCTTCTAAAGGTAACAAATTTTGCTTTATTCCATACATTCTTCCTTCCATCATGTATAGCTTTCCTATCATACTAGCATGGTCTACCCAACAAGATATGATACACATCCATAAGCATACTATCACACCAAAATTCATCATAATACTTCTCAATCTTGAATTTAACAAGGCATTGATCACTTACTAGTACCTTTTTTTTTCATCTAGTATCCATATGATCTAATAGGGCTTAGGATGCTTCAACCTCTACAACTTCATTTTGTCCACCAACTCCTTCAAGGAAATATTATCAGAACTTCCACTATCTATGACAACTTTGCACACCATGTCTTGTACCTTGCATCAAGTTCATAACAAATTCTTCCTCTGTAATTGTTCCATATTTTGTTCTCTTTGATATAGATTTCTCTGAGTTATCAAGGTTTCTCCATCCTCTTCTTGATTGTTGTTTACTGATCTAGAGGACTCTTCATCTACAAATGTTTTTTGTCTACTCCTTTCTACCTTCTTCTTAGAGTTTCCTCATTTGCATTCAATGCCTTGATGTCCTGCTTCGCCACATTTTTAAAAAGAGCCACTGAAAAATATTTTAGCACCACTACTTTTTCCTTCATTGCAATAGGAACCTCTATCATTTCTCTTGTAGAGATCATTATCCTTAGATTCTAACTCACTTCAGCACTGATATAAAGAAGTTCTTCCTCCTCTAACATTAGTACTATATCAGCCTCTCTGAAATTTTCCTCCACTACCTGTTTGCCTTTTTTCATTCTTTCATTTCAAATTAAATTTCTTCAGCCTTCAAAGCCCATTTGTAGGATTATTCCACACTCCTAATCTATATCAAACTGATTTCATCCCATATTGACACTCGTAAACCATTAAGGTAGCGTGAAACTTGTTCAGTTTCATCATCTACATGACTGGATCTAATGTCTAGCTTGTAAAACTCCTTAGTATAACTCATAACACTGAAGTCTCTCTTCTTCAAGTTCTGCATCTTTTGAAACAACTTCACTTGGTAATCCTTAGTAAAAAACTTACCCTTTTATTTTCTCACCATTCTATCCCAAGATTTGATCTCATCTTTACCCCTTCTCTATTTATTTGTCTACAAATGTTCCCACCATAACAATGCATGTCCCTTTAACTTAGTGCAAACATGTTTTACCTTCTCCTCAATGGTTCCCTCGATTTCAAAGTACTTGTCCATATTTTTGATCTAATTTATCAATTCATCATAATTAAGGTTACCATGGTAATCTTGTGGGTTGAAATGAGGTCTCTTCTTCACATTGGTCAAGGCTCGGATGAACGTCTCTTCCTCTTGATTCATATTTGGTTGTTCTTCATTGTTTACTCCTTTCCTTAACTTTTTCTATTCATCTCCATCTTCATCACTTGCATCTTTAATTTTTTGTTCCCTCCTCTAAGCTATTTTCACCACTTCCAATCTAGCCACATTTTGTCTCAACATATCCAAGATAGTTGGATTTTCATTCCTTTCTCTAGTCTAGCATTTCTTCTGGCCATCTTTACAATATTTGATAGCTATATGTTGGATAATCTCTTCTGCAACCGCATAAGAAAACCCTAGGTTGTGAACCTTTCTCTAGATACCACTTGATGCAGTCAAGGATAGTGAGAAATCATAGATTTCAAACAAATTCTTGCATCAAGAGTTGCACAACAGAATCTATAAAAGAAATAGATGCAAGACCAACCTTCTTATTATGATAAACTAGTTACATGCAGGTACTTCAAACAATAATACATTCCATGTATACATGCCTAATTAGAACCTTGATAGGTTATCTTTCTATATGATCTACCTACAACAATAATTACATGAAACTTTCTTAGGCACTTTCTTCCATCTTATCTATAGATTAGATCTCTAAAAGTGCTAAAGTTCTATTACATTCTATCTCAATTTTCCTTCCATGGAAATCAATTACAAGAGTATATAAATCCTTCACAAACATTAGGTCGACCAAGAAAGATTACATTGCCCGATGAAAGGAAAATGCATTACAATGAATAGAGCAGGACCCAAAATCATAAGGATCTTCCTCCAATGAATAAAAGAAGAATTTTGATCCCTCAAGTAGGTCATCCACATTGGTAATACCATCGATAAATGATCCATTATGCTTCACTGATCGGGAAAACCTTTGCGAGATTGAAAACACCAAAAAACTGGATGGAAAACATGAAGAAAAAGATAGTTCTCCAAGAATAAGAAAGTTCCAATGCACTAAGTAACCAAATGATGTGCGAACCTAGGAGAAGGTTTAGCATGATTGCATGAACACGCACTAAGGATCACAACCACCAATAATATGCACATAATGATCGCAAAAAGAAACACCGAGACTGATCAAACAAGAAAATAGGATTTAACAAATATTTTTGGTTGATGCGAGATTTCCAACATCCCAAGATGCTCCTGCATGAGATATGCTTTGATATCTTGAAAAAAAATTTATGAATCTCAATCACAAATTTTAATGAAATAATTTTAAGCTTTGGTTTGAATACCACTAGTATAATGATTATCAAATAAATATTTTTTTGCTTGAGATTAACAACTCCAACCTACAAGTCTAGTGAGAAAATTTTATTGATGAGAACATCCATGGCACAATGGACATCTCAGGTGGTAGGTTTGAATGATTATCAGATGGAGATGACTATCTAGCAACCATAAATGCAATGGAAGTGAGAGGTTTATTGGATGACTCTATTTCATAATGAAATCCACCTAGTTGATTGAGTGTAATGACATTCAGTATTTTAAACCTGTTATACACTAAGTTTTACACCCTTTTCAAGCTCTCTTGGTCTTGATAACCTAGTATAACTTTGGATCCATTTCTAGGTTGTGGGACCTATGCTAACTAAAATGAAACCTTCAGGTTCTAGGCTGGTTCCTCTTGGATAATCACCTTGATTTTCTTTTTAACATGATAGTAAACTTTTGAAGGAAAAGGGATAGAAGGAATGCATGGAAAGGGAAAAGACTAAAAGAAAAACTACCTACTAGGTGATACACCAAAATATGATATGAATCACATAATAATGAATGAAATAAGCACAAAATCTTAGGTCTAGGAGAACACAACTTTCTGAATAGGTTTGCATCAATATTTCATAGAGAGGCCTGCAATAGAAATAGGCTATTCAAGGAAAGAGAAGATTTCTCAAGTAATAGCTTTCCTAAGGAATTTAGACATGGACTATAACCTGCAAACAAACATCCACCTCTGCAACTAGGTATAGGAATGAGAGAGATTGACAGGGGTTGAAGTATACTGACAAAATCATTCAAATCAGATAATCCACAGAAGTACACATGAATTGCAGAAAGAAAGAGGGATCAAGAACCCTATGATATCACTGAAAAACACACCATATAATTGATTCAAATAAGAGAAAACTTAGAAAAGAAAGCATGGGGAAAGAAAGAATGTCACAGAATACCTTTGCAATATCTAAGCATCAATGAAAGATTACAGCCTACAGAAGCTAGAGGGCAGAACAAATGACACAGATAACTCCTGAGAAAGGAAAACTCTCCCTTACCAAAAAATTCTAAAACTATTATATGCACCCTCCCTTTTTGCATGCAAGTAGGAGTAAAATCTGAGGGTTACATACATTTTCATAGAATAAGAGGAAACCCTAACTTTTTCCTCTCTCTCTCTCTCTCTCTCTCTCTCTCTCTCTCTCTCTCTCTCTCTCTCTCTCTCTCTCTCTCTCTCTCTCCGAGAATTCTACAAATAGTCTTCCCAAATTCCTTGGTTGTTTGCCATGGTTTGCTATGATTTCATGTTGCAATCCTACTTATCTCTCCAGCTCTGAGTTAGAGAAACAAAAAAGAGAAAATTGGACAAACATGTCATGACACCCAGGGTAGTAAGAAAGGTCGCTTCAGAGAGAATCTACATGTAATAATCATATCATGCATACCAAAAATATTGTGTCAAATTAGGCTCGAATGCATTGTACACCCCTTACATAATTTAGAATCCTTGGGAATTTATAGAAAATAGAAGATTGATTTCCACCCAGTCCATGCCTAGTGCATCAATTGTTGCCTGACAGATTATTACAGGGGCTTCCACCTATTATGAGATCAAAATGTCCAATTGAGTTAATCATTTGATCAAGTATTTCTACTATTAGATCCTTCACATCCCCCACCTCAATTATTTTACCCTTTTGATATGATTTTTCCCACCAGCTTCTAAGAATAAGCCTATTTTTCCCATGATGCAAAGCAACTTCTACACCCCCAATTCCAAATAACAGAGAAAGGAAATTTACCCCCTTTGGATAAATAGGCTTCAAAATAGAAAGGTGGTATCTTATTGTTTCTACCTAGAAAGAATTTCTAGGGATCATATACAATCTATCTTGGAACTACTAATGGATCTTAGGACCCCTTAAGACACCTTACAACCCCTAAGATGCACTCTTAGGCTTCCTAATGCATCGTAACATGCCATAAGGGGTCGTAGAACCTATTGATAGGTCCTAAGACCCCTTAAGACACCTTACGACCCCTAAGATGCACTCTTAGGCTTCCTAACGGGTTGTAACATGTCATAAGGGGTTGTAGATCCCATTGATAGGTCATAAGACCCCTTAAGACACCTTACGACCCCTAATATGTACTCTTAGGCTTCCTAATTCATCTTAAGGTGTCATAAGGGGTTGTAAGAACCATTAATGGGTCTTAGGACCCCTTAAGACACCTTATGACCCCTAAGATGTGCTCTTAGGATTTGTAATGGGTTGTAACATGTCATAAGGGGTTGTAGGACCCATTAATAGGTCCTAAGTCCCCTTAAGACACCTTACGACCCCTAAGATGTACTCTTAGGCTTCCTAATAGGTCTTAAGGTGTCATAAGGGGTTGTAGGACTTATTAATAGGTCTTAGGACCCCTTAAGGTGTTATAAGGGGTTATAGGAACCAATAATGGATCTTAGGACCCCTTAAGACACCTTGAAACCCCTAAGATGCACTCTTAGGCTTCCTAATGCATTGTAACATGTCATAAGGGGTCGTAGAACCCATTGATAGGTCCTAAGACCCCTTAAGACACCTTACGACCCCTAAGATGCACTCTTAGGATTCCTAATGGGTCGTAACATCTCATAAGGGATCGTAGAACCCATTGATAGGTCCTAAGACCCCTTAAGACACCTTAGGACCCCTAATATGTACTCTTAGGATTCCTAATGTGTCTTAAGGTGTCGTAAGGGGTTGTAAGAACCATTAATGGGTCTTAGGACCCCTTAAGACACCTTACGACCCCTAAGATGTCCTCTTAGGATTCGTAATGGGTTGTAACAAGTCATAAGGGGTCGTAGGACCCATTAATAGGTCCTAAGTCCCCTTAAGACACCTTACGACCCCTAAGATGTACTCTTAGGCTTTGTAATGGGTCTTAAGGTGTCATAAGGGGTTGTAGGACTTATTAATAGGTCTTAGGAACCCTTAAGGTGTTATAGGAACCATTAATGGATCTTAGGACCCCTTGAGACACCTTACAACCCCTAAGATACACTCTTAGGCTTCCTAATGCGTCGTAACATGTCATAAGGGGTAGTAGAACCCATTGATAGGTCATAAGACCCCTTAAGACACCTTATGACCCCTAAGATGCACTCTTAGGCTTCCTAACATGTCGTAACATGTCATAAGGGGTCGTATAACCCATTGATAGGTCCTAAGACCCCTTAAGACACCTTAGGACCCCTAAGATGTACTTCTAGGCTTCCTAATGGGTCTTAAGGTGTCATAAGGGGTTGTAGGAACCATTAATGGGTCTTAAGATAGCTTAGGACACCTTACAACCCCTAATATTCACTCTTAGGCTTTCTAATGGGTTGTAACATGTCATAAGGGGTCGTAGAACCCATTGATAGGTCCTAAGACCCCTTAAGACACTTTAGGACCCCTAAGATGTACTCTTAGGCTTCCTAATGGATCTTAAGGTGTTTAAAGGGGTTGTAGGAACCATTAATGGGTCTTAGGACCCCTTAAGACACCTTATGACCCCTAAGATGCACTCTTAGGCTTCCTAATAGGTCGTAATATCTCATAAGGGATTGTACAACCCATTGATATGTCCTAAGACCCCTTAAGACACCTTAGGACCCCTAAGATGTACTCTTAGGCTTCCTAATGGGTCTTAATGTGGCATAAGGGGTTGTAGGAACCATTAATGGGTCTTATGACCCATTAAGACACCTTACGACCCCTAAGATGCACTCTTAGGCTTCCTAACGGGTGCGAATCTCAATGCTAGATGTTGTTACAAAAGGAAACCTTGGTTAGTATGACTAATCTCTCTCTCTCTCTCTCAACCTCTCTCTCTCTCTCCTAACCTCTCTCTCCTAAGACCCCTTAAGACACCTTAAGACCCCTAAGATGTACTCTTAGGCTTCCTAATGGGTCTTAAGGTGTCATAAGGGG
>MU223520.1:471657-485527 GCA_018584345.1 Thuja plicata | reverse complement strand
CAAATTCATTGGCCTATATTTCAAGAGTAGGGGCTCACCAGAACCCATCTCTCATGAGCATGAATGGTACACTCAACACTCATCATATCTAGGTGATTCTCATAGGGGCAAAGAATTGGGAGTCCTTTGGAGGTCATCCATCCTTGCATTCCTTTTGACTAAAGTAGACTTTCCATGGGAGAGCATTACCTAGATGCAATGAGTGGTGGACATTTTGTGCTTATGAAAGCTGGGTTCTTGTGAACCCCCACTCTTGAATATGGGCCAAGGAGCTTGACTTAAAAACTATTTCCCCCTACAAACAAATGCTTAAAGGTGCTTGTGTTCTAAGTAGGTCTCCTTGCCTTGTAATTATTACCAATATATATATGAGGGAAATTTTCATTAGTATGATGTCTCATTAATGTCATTTGGTCATCTTGGAGATGACTAAAATCCACATGGGTTAAATCTTACCGAAAAAAAGATAATTAAAAACTGCTTGTGAAATCCTCTACCTACTTAACATAAATACATGAATGAGTTGTTATTGGTTAATACCACATTGGTGTGTGAGGAAAGGGTGAATCATAAGACATTCAATGATCCAAAAGTTGTGTCAACGGGGAAAGAGGCTACTGGTAAAAACCCCAAAGTACAATATTGATAGGAAATTTAGTCATTCGATGGTGTTCTAAGTTGTTGCTCATTCTATGCAAAGATTATATTATCTGTGCAGTTTCTCAGTCCTTTTTTTGACTGTTCCTGGTAGTTCTGTGTACAAACAACAAGTTGGTTTGAAGTTCCAATGGTTAATTTATTTTATATTCCTCCTCCCTACTAAAAAATGGTCAAATGGCCAATGGGTAACGCAATGAAATGTTTGACCGAATGCCTCATAGTATCCAAGATCGACATTCATTGTAACCAAATAATAGGTGAGTCAAAATCCAAATCAACGTCTCTGCAGATGCTAAGTTTGTCATACAAAATCCATATACAATTTATTCATCTCATATGAAACAAAGAAACCCTAATTGGGTTACTCGAATTGAAAACTAACAGCACTTCGTAACCCATATTGTTGCAAATTGACAAATAGTTTAACACTGGATAAACACAATACAAATAGAACGAGAACACATGTAAGTCCATAAACTGTTCATCGATACCAACCTAATTTTGTGTAAGTCTGAAACAAATCTGTTTTCTGTTTGATCATGCACAGATGGTGTTGGTTCAATCACTTCAATGCATATGTACTATGTACCTTCTATTTGTGCCCTCCTTCAACTCTTCTTCGCTACATAATCACAATGAATTGAAATGAAACCTTTTTTTTAAGTTATATTGATCGTGTTTGTCACAATTACGACAAAATGTCCTGGTTGTCGTAATTCCGACCAACACAGGAATGGATTAAAAAAAAAAAAAAAGTTTTCCTTCCATATTCTGACGAAGAAAAACAAATGTAATGCATGGTGGGAAATTTAGGTTGAAATTTAGGGTCAAATGTACTAGTGTTAAAGGCAGTAGTCCTAGGAGAAAAGTGACCTCCAGAAGGTCCATCATGGAATTCAAATAGGACATTTGCTATCTTTTTACAATCAATGCACCTCAAAAGGACACTATTGTGATCCTTTCTAAAAATAATCTCATCTTTCAGCACAAACAAAATGGATTGTAATCTATAGTACCTTCTTTTTTCTGATTCTAGATTTGTAGGACATTGTCCTATCTTCAAGTAATGAATCATGTTAGGCAACCAACCTGGTGCCTTAGCATGTTCTTCTGTTGAATGCATAACCAGAGATGCATCCTTTTTCTCTGAATTCTTTGAACTCTCATCCTCTCTCAGATGTTCACAAAGACCTCTTCCTCTAACCAGCTTGGTGGTTTGGATGTCAATATCATATTCCATCACTTTGGTATTCCAACCAGGTCTTTTCTCATTTAGGTCCTTGGAAAGCAAAAATGCTTTGACACTTGGATGAGTAACCTTCAAGTGTACCTTACTGTGAGTTAATAGATGTATGAAATTTTTAAGGATATTCACCACAACAAGAACATGTTTTTCTTCAAAAGAGTACTTCTGTTCATACTTTTTTAAACCCTTGCTGAAGAAAGCAATAGGTTACTCCTATCCTTCATAATTTTCTTGGGTTAGCATTGTAGAGATAGCATCTAAACCTCCATAAGCATAAAGGATGAAATCCTTATTGAATTTTGGGTTTAATAAAGTAGGAGCTTCTGTCAAAGCCTCTTTGATGGCTTGTAAATTGGCTTTCCCCTCTTTACTCCAGCTGAAAGATGAATTCTTCTTTAACATGGCTATCAAAGGCTTAAGTAAATTTGCAATCTTAGGCAAGAAACGTCTAAAAAAATTAATCTTTCCTATGAAATATTGAACAATTTTCTTGTAATTTGGTAGGGGTAGCTCTAAGATGGACACAATTCTTTCAGGGTTCACTATGATTCCTTTCTTGGATACTATATATCCTAACAATTTTCCTTCATGAACTGCAAACACACATTTCTTGGGATTAAGAGATATCCCAAATTCTCTACACCTTTCAAATATCTTCCTCAAATGTTTGATATGATCTGCTGCATGTTTAGAATAGATAGTTATGTCATCTAAGTAGACCAGTACAAACTTGTACATGAGGCTTTTAAAGGCCATATCCATTGCCTTTTGGAAAGTAGCACCTACATTTGACAAACCAAAGGGAATATTTTGATATGCCATGGTTCCCCACTTGGTTGTGAATGCAATCTTGTATTGATCCTCTTCATTAAATAGGATCTGATTGTATCTTGAATAGCCATCTAATAATTAAAATATCTCATATCCAGAGACACATTGTAATATTTTTTCCATAGATGGTAATGGATGGCGGTGTTTTAAGGAGGCCCTGTTAAGATTCTTGAAGTCAACACATAGCCTCAATCCCCCATTATTCTTCCTTACTGGAACAAGTTTGGAAACCCAACTAGTATGCTTGATGGGGTAGATGGTACCACTTTCTATTAATTTAATCACTTCTCTATGCATAAGTGGTTCAAGCTTGGGATTAACAGGCCTTTGCTTTTGCCTTATTGGTTTGGCATTGGGTTCTAGTTCAATGATGTCTTTGCAAGGAAATATGAAGACCTTAAGGGTTTTAATCCAAAACCCTCTAGATGATGAGCCAATGGCCTAATCAATACTCAATAAAGTATTAAAAAATAATTACTACATATAAGTATGTACTTAGCAAACATCAAATAATGTCATGACCAATAAAGCATTAGAAGAGACAATGGATAAAACCCATTGCACACAAAACATAGCATGAACACTCCATTAAAGGATCTTAATAGAGAAAAACTAAAAATTACTCCACACATGTGAAATTGACTAGGTGTTGTGATGGCCCAAGTTAGCATCATAATAGACTTAATTATTGCACATGAAAAGCCACACCTCTCATTTGAAAGATATCTCAAAAAAGGAAAGGTTACATTTTTTTCATAGACCATCTCTATTGGTCCACTGAGAGGGGGGGGGGGTGAATCAAACAAAATCAAACTTGAATACTTAAAACTTAACTTAGTGATTCACATGGTAGAAATGACTACAATACTAACCGACTCACCAAATAACTTAATAACTTAAAAAACCATACATCTCATAATATCCAAATCAATAATTCAAACTAAGTTAACACTAGATTTAATGAGGAAACCCAATATGGGAAAAAAATATGTGGGAATTGTGACCCACAACAAAAATGTACATTTCTAAAGTATGCCCAGTTAAGAACTTATCATGTTAAATATTACAAAATTTTTTTCTAGATGTGACCCTGTTAAGGGATTTACATATGATATGTTAAGACCCTCACCCTATTAGGAGTGTCCTTGCTAGAGGAATTGAACACTCTTTTATAATGTCACCTATGTCTATTATTTACAAATAGGATTGTTAAATCCACTCGCTAAAGAGATTTTGACTGTTACAAATGCTAATAACTAACAGTAAAAATTTGATCTATAAATATAGAAACTACCTTTTCTTGGGCTAGATCCTTTATGCTCACATTTTAATACTAGCATCACATACTCCATTTCTCTCTGCTCTTAGACTATAGATTCTTCTCTTTTTTCTTCTCTATTCTACTCGGTAACTTCTGTTCTTCAACTTCTTCTTCTTCTTAATTCAACTTTCCAACATCTTTGTCTCTATTTATTTCTCATCCATTATATAGACAAAAATTTTCATCTAAATCTTCTTGATTATTTTTTCCATCATTTGCGCTTAGTCGTTTGGTCATCTTATTCACAAATCTTAGCTCAGTAAACCATTAAATTTTACCTTGTAACTTGAAATTTTTCTTGGAACACTAATAATTAGGTTTAACCACTTAATCTTTGGTTTAGATCTTCTCATTAAATTTTCTCACTCGTAGATCTTCTAACAAACTTCCTTTTATTCTTATCAACATCCAGATCATCATAACTTCATATAAATTTGATCTTATCATCATTTTCAATCAATATCCTGTACTCGCTAATTTTCTTTGCAACGCGGTAACAAAATTCATTCACTTATTGGTGCCTAACTCATTCTCAGTGTTCAGTAACTAGAATCGACTAGCATAACTCTATACTGAATGACTATGTCTAGCTTGGTAGAGTAACTCATTTCAGTCATAACTTAACTCTTTGCAATTGCTTCCTTAATCAATCAAGTGTACCGATTGGACAAAAGTAAATATACAGTAGAAAAAAACTATATCAAAATTAATTTATCATTGTCTGATATGTATTTTTCACCCATTTAAATTCTCCATCTTATGATATGGTAACACAATAAAAATGAGTAAGAAATTGCTTGATATCAATGAAAAAATAAAAACTGATCTAACCATTTCTACAAATATGTATACCGATTATCACTCGGTCTTCATCATCCCCATCAATTGATAAACAATATCCCTCTTTGACATTGATGGAAACACTATAGTATTACTATAGCAATTGATGATGGTAATTCTCAATACTGTCAATCTCTGTCATTACTCCCTCTGAGTTGATAGTTATGTTTCTGATCTTGAAATTGTTCTCCCTCTTGGATAAATGTCATCAATTTTTTCTCTCCCTCTTTGAGAAAAATGCCAAAAATTCATGCTCATGAAAACTTGTTTCAGTAGTGGATTATACCTTACATGTTCAAATATTCATTTCATATAGAGATCTTCACACAACTTCATGAATAACCTAAAGTGTGTCATACTAACATTAATTCAAGAATAGATATTCTAATAATGCATATAATTGATGCAGAATTCCTCATGCTTCTTAGTGAATGTTCGATAGGGGATGAACCCCTAATTTACCTCTGAGATAATCAAAAGAAAACTTCAATAGTGGCTTTGTAAAGATATCAGCCAGTTGTTCCTTTGAATTCACATATTTCATTACCACATTCTTCTCCTGAACTTGTTCTCTCAAGTAGTGATACTTGATAGAAATGTGCTTGGTCTTTGAATGCATAACTGGGTTCTTTGAAATGTTGATAGCACTTGGGTTGTCACAAAAAATAGTTATAGGATCTGAGATAATATATTGCATACATTCGAGTAGCTGTTTGATCCAAACAATGTTCGCACAATTTACGGAAGCAGCAACATATTCTTCCTCGACAGTAGACTATGAAATACAAATATACTTCTTGCTTAGTCATGTGACCAATCTTTCACCTATAAATAATGCTCCTCCCTTACTACTTTTCCTTTCATCAATATTTCCAGCCCAATATGCATCAGCGTAGACTTGTAGATCAAAAATATCTCCTTTCTTGAACAATAAACCAAAATATTTAGTTCCTTTTAGATATCTAAATATTCTCTTGAATGTAGACATATGTGTTTCCTTAGGATTAGAATAAAATCTTGCAATGATCCCAACAACGTGTGCTATATCAGGTCTGTTGTGAATAACATGCTTTAATTTACCAATCATGGATCACTAAAGATTATTATCCACCTCTTGTGTCTCATCTTCTTTTTAAAATTTACATCTTGTGATCATCGGTGTTCTAATAGGCTTGGAATCTTCCATACCAAATGTTTTGAGGATCTCTTTGATATACTTAGCTTGTGTAATATATATACCTTCGACAATTTTTTGTATCTGTAGACCTAGAAAGAACTTAATATCTCCAATCATTGACATTTCAAACTCTTTTCTTATTTCATCAACAAATCCCTTACATAAGGTATTATTTCCTCCAAAAATAATATCATCAACAAAAATTTCAGCAATCAAAAACTTTTTGTCACTGTCACACTTCAAGTAAACATTATTGTTATCACTTGTTCCTTGAAATCCTATTTTGAGTAGATAAGAGTGCAATCTCTTATATCGTGCTCAAGCTGATTTCTTCAAACCATGAAGAGATTTGTGTAATTTACATACCTTGTTCTTGTTTGTGCTCTCAATGAATCCTTTAGGATACTCAATGTAAACTTCTTCTTCCAGTATTCCATTTAGAAATGCAGACTTGACATCCATTTGATAAAATTTTAATCCTTTGTAAGCTGCATAAACTAGAAGTATTATAACTCCTTCCAATCTAGCAACAGGTGAAAAATTCTCTCCATAATCAATACCTTCTTCTTGTACCTATTCTTTGTAAACCAGTCAAGCTTGTTTCTGATAACTTCTCCATTCTCTTTCATCTTGTTTCTAAAAATCCATTTAGTACCAATAACATTGTTATCCTTTCACCTAAGTACTAAAGTCAATGTACTATTCTTCTCTATCTGATCATACTCTTATTTCATTGCTTTCATCCAATCTTCATTATCTAGTGCTTCTTTAACTTTCTTTGGATCAAATGTATATATCAAACATGTATTATCTTTCACCTTGCTTCTTGTCATCACTCCAACATCTTTATTTCCAATAATCTTGCTCGAGGAGTGGTGCCTCCTCTCATACTTTTCTAAAACAGGCTCGGTATATCTCAGTGCTTCATCAACATCCTTCGGTTGTAGAGAGATATTTTCATCTTCCTCCTTGATAGGTGCTCTCGGTAAGGTGTCAGGAACATTAGGTTATAAATATACAAACTTATCATAGTCTTGAGGTTCCTTTTTTCTCTCTTCATCATTCTTTTCTGCAAACTCATTGACTCTCACACTTGTACTTTCCACCATTTTTTAAGTAACTTTATTCAAACACTTATAGGCTTTACTCCTTGTAGAATATCCTAAGAATATTCCTTCATCCCCTTTAGAATCAAAATTTCCTTCTTTAGAATCTTTCAAGATATAACATCTACTTCCAAAAACTTTGAAATACCTCACATTGGGTTTGTGTTCACTCTAGATTTCGTAAGGTGTTTTGTTGGTACCTTTCTTCATTTTTACCTTTTTTCAATGTGTAAACAGGAGTACTGACTGCTTCTCTCCAATTTTTTTGCAAAATACCTATCTCAATCATGAGTACCCTATCACAATAAAAAATAGAATTGTTTCTTCTCTCGGAAATACCATTATGTTTTGGTGTCCTAAGTGATGACATTTGTCTCTTAATTCCATTTTCATTACAAAATAGTATAAACTCATCAGATGTAAACACTCCTCCTCTATTAGATCTTAGACATTTCAGTTGTCTTCCTGTTTCTTTCTCAACTCTGGCCTTATACCACTTAAACATTTGGAATGCATCAAATTTTTCTTTTAAAAATATTACAGACATCATTCTAGAATAATCATCAACAAATAAAATAAAATATATGTCTCCATACTAAGTTTAAGTTCTCATGGGTCCACATAAATTAGTATGCACTAAATCCAAAATTCCTTGTGTAGCATAATTCTTGCTTGAAAAACTAGATTTAGTCATTTTACCCGTTTGACATTCTTTGCACATAGCATTATCAAGTTTCTTTAATCTTGGTAATCCTCTAACTCTATTCTTTTTACTCACTTTGATCAAGTTGTCAAAATTAACATGACAAAGTCTTTTGTGTTGCCCCAATGTTAGGATAATGGTAAGGGTGTGTACTGAGAGGGGAGGGGTGAATCAATACCGTTAAAAACTTTTAGTCAATTATTTGCATTCACTGTTTGTAGTAAACGAATGAGTAGATTGCATATATAAAACATATAGTATCAATGCTAAAATGTAAATACATGTAAAATAAACATTACACACATAATTAAGTACTCATGACACTAGTATTTTGGTATCGCATAAAACCCAAGTTAGAATGTAAAAAATACGGTGGGGATGAGACCCACAAAACTTCACTACTACAGTAATAAAGGTAGCATGTTAAAGCTTAGAAACAATGATCACTTATGATGATCTTAACTTGTTAGGAGTAACAAAAAGATTGATTAGATCTACCCTGTATGAGGATTTAGCAACATAATCTATGTGTGCACTCAGTTAAGATATTTACAATAAGATGGTTAAGTCTACTCTATTAAGAGATTTAGGGCTATTACGATTGTTAGAGATTAACAAAAAGTTGATCTGAAATATATACAATCTTAATATTATCGATACAGAGCCATTAAGTACATAAAATATTTCACGTCAATGTGAATGATGAAAAATTTTGCTCTTGTTCTGCTCGGTAGCCTTGCCTTAGTTTTGTAAACTAATTTCTGCAATGTGGTCTTTGTCCTTGAAATCCCTTGTCTGATCTCTCATGTATATAGTATGGCAGCTACTTGATCATTTCTTTGATCAACACAAATTACAAAATTTGACATCTATACATTTATATATGAAACGATGTGACCTTATTAGGGTTCAACAATTACATCCTTACCCTAAGATCAATGGTGTGCATAATTTACCTTGATCATATACACATAGGAGACATAAACAATTAATGATGTAAATCTATAATTAATGTCCTCCTTGATCATGTAAACCATTATCTACGTTGGCTCAAAAATTTGTTACATAGAATAATGTGCCTTAACAAACTTTTTTGTGGACTTTGTTCCACTTGGTTAATGTTGTTCCTTAGTGCTCGGTGTATACTGTGTATCTCAATTTTACTGGTGCTCGGTGTAGCTTACTACTCAATGTAGTCTTTCTACTTAGGTATCACTTTACTTGGTTAACTATGGGCGTGATTAGTGCTCTTGGTTAACTCTGCACTTTGGTGATATATACCGACTGTCTTGTGTTGAATCTGTCACCGACTATCTATTATGTCTTCTTGATAACTAATGACAACTTCAATGTGCAATTGGAGTAACATTCTCCCCCTTTGGCATTAGTATCAAAAACTTAGTATTGTACATAATATTATATTGTACATGATGACTCCCCCTTTGTATATGCTCCCCCTATGTATATACCCGGTATATGTATATGAATAATTTGAATGTACTATCCCCCTTTTCTATACATATATACATATTTAATTCTCCCTTTTTGAAATAATGACAAAAGGTGTATAACTTAAAGTTTATCAAAAATATTGGGATGGGTATTCTTGAGAGTTTCCAATAACTTCTTCCATTCCTCCTTTAAGTGTTCAACAGTGAGTGTCTCTAATTTAGTTGGGCATGCATATCATATATGCTCTATGTTACTGATAAATATGGGGTGGCAATGAGATTATTTTCTAGATTCACATGTTTTGGAATCATTGCTAAATGCAGTAGTAATGTCGCCTAGAGCTCAGTTACTTTCTCTCTGATTTGTTCCTCTTCTTTCTTCAAGTTTTGTCTCAACCATTGTTTCTGAAGTATCTTCGTATAATGCATATGTAATGCATGTTGCTCGGTTGATAGACTGTCTACACTATTCTTTAGATCTTGATCTATTTTCTATAATTTTTCACTAATCTTAGTAGTAAAGTGATCTAATATTCATAACTGTTGTAGAATAGTAATGGCTCTAGATATAACAGTTTCTAAACCATTGACAGATTTAGACAAAGTTACCTTATGTACTACCACTACCTGTCTGATCTTCTCGATAACTTTATATTGGATCTTCTTCTCTTCTCTCTCTTCTAGTCTCTACTCGGCATCAATGTCAGGCTTATCAATTTCCTCAGTGAGCATTTCAAGTTGTTCTAGTATGGGAGTGCATTCATCAATGTTAATATCTGGTACAAATTGTATTAATATTTCCTTTTCCTTCTCTACCACTTGTGCATGCTTTTCTTCTAGTCATAGTTTGTCTTGTGCAGCTTTTTTGGTGCAAATTTCACCATATTTCTTTAGTGTTTTAGGATCAAGTGTCTTAGGATCCCATTCAGGAATCTCTCTGATTTCATCTAAGGTAACTGGGTCCTTTCTTATTTTTTTCTTTTTCTTCTTACCTTGACTACTCGATTTAGGTTTAGTGCTAATGTTAACTAAGCCTTTTGATTGGTTTCTGACTTTGATTGTTTTGGACTCGATGTGACAACTTGTTTAGGTGCCTTGATAACTAACCTTATGTTTACGGTAGTTGTATCTACTATTTTGTTGGGAGTCTCTATATTACCTTCATCTTGACCTTCTGCATCTGTGGTGTCTTTTGGTTCATCAACTTGTGTCATACCACCACTTTGCTCGGTCTCTCTACTGTGTTCTTCACCCTTATCTTCATTTGTATCTGTGATTTTCTCAGGTGTCTTCTTATGTGCTTCACTCTCAATCTCAATTTATTTGACAAATATAGGTAACTATATAGGTGTAGTAGCTCAGGTGACTTTTGATGTATCTTTCTCATCAATAGTCTTGGTTTCTCCAATAGATTCATCTTCCTTAGCTTTATCATCTAGATCTACTTTAGTTACATTAGTTATTATTATATCCAGTTGACCTAAATTAGTCATGATTTCAGGAATACCATCTAACACATTATCAACTATTGTATCATCAACTATCATGGGTTCTATACTTGGTCCATTAGATGCAACATCAGTTACTTCCTCAGTGTCCTGGATGACTTTAGGTTGATTCAGTAGTTCATTCCAAATTTTGGTGCTCTCAATATTTACTTCCATCAGATTACCTTGTAGGATATTCAATGTTCTTTATTTATTTAGGAATTTCTTGGCATATTTCCCCATTATCTATCAATTTCCTCAACTATTCTTTCAGCTTTGATAAGTGTGAGAGATGCTTCTCTCATTTGTTTCTCGATTTAGAGTGCATATGACCATCTTCATGATATTTTATCATATAATGTTGATGGTAAAGAAGTAGCAAACTTAATTGGAACTTATTTAAGGTTGATCATCATACCTATGATTGCTTCTTAAAGTTTCTTTTTATTCTCAGTAGATAGATCTTAATAATCTTATATCTTTGGATGTCCTAATTGTCTGGTTGTCTTGATTTCCTCTGCAATCTCATCAAGATTTTGTGATGGCTTATTCTGTACAACCTTGAATTGTTCTTGATTTTTATCAGAATCATCCTTGTCATATTTTTTCCATACATATCTCCTCTTTCTTTGTCTTGGTGCAGGATTCCCAGTTGTGCCCTTCTGTTTCCTTGTCTGGTATGTAAATTTCAGTGAGGCCCTTATAATGTTTGCTACACCTTATTTCAAATGTGGTGAATCACTAGTCACTGATTATGATCTTATCTCTAGTGGAGATATAGTCTTTTTAATTTTCCCCTTTGTGGCCTTGGATACCTCAACTAGTGTGTCATCAGACTCGGTGGTATCGGTGTCATGATGTGGTTTTTCTTCTTGACCGAGTGAGTTCTGTTGCACGGTTTCCTCTTCAAACTTGTTAAAATCTTTATCAGTTATTGCAAGTTTCCTCTTCAAAAGTTTGACAATTTTGGTGTTTTTCCAACCCATTTTTGTACTTGTAACTAAATTTGTATTTGGGTTTTTGCCTCATAATAGGTGCCAAATCTCATGGCCGATTTGTCAATAGGCTCATTTAACAACTTTTCAATAGCCTCTGTAGCAACATCAATATTCATTTTGTACTCCATTGGAGGTATCCATGCTACCCTCAGATTTTCTTCTTTGATTAATGTTGTATCTATGTCCACTACAAAACATATATTGTCATTGTATTTCTCTACTAGTTGTAGTGGAATCCGAGATCTCTTTTCCATTCTAGCTTTGAATTTTGCAAAGTATTCATTCATCACATATTTAAAGTTCTGACCTAAACTTGTAATCATTTCATTAATTTTTACTCTAACTGGTCTCTCTATCTTCCACTTAACTTTACTAATTGATGGAAAGAAATTTTGTATGTAGAAGAATATGCAAAGTAGTAATGAACCATACTTACATGTATTTGTCTTTGTTTTCCTGATTGTTCTCATGTTTTCTTCTAACTGCTTCTGAAATAGTTCAAAAAGATAAAGTTGTAGACCTTTCTTCACTATGTTGTTAGCTATATCAATAGCTCCACATGGTATGTTGTTTAGTCTGCTAGACTAGAATATCTTATATGCAATGTCATAAGCACCAAATCTCAGTTCAAGATCATTGATGCAGTTGACCTTCAAGCCTCTATCGTCCCACTTGGCTTTAGTCAACTTCTTGATATCAGGTCTTGGTAAGTGTCTTAGGGATTTGGCTTTATCTGATATGAGATACCCTATTACTACATGAATGACATGTCTAGTAGTATTTTTAGGCTCATCTAGCCATAGCTTTCTTTCATGTACCCTGCTAAGTACAATGCGGATCCATTCATTCTGAAAGACCTTTGGGAAATCTAGGGCACGAGTTAACCCTTTAACCTCTAAGTGTTTGCAGTCTTCCTTTAGTTTTCCATATATTCTCAATGATTGATACGTGGACATAAGCTCAAAATATCTGATTTCACTTATCTATCAATGTATATATGCATGCACATCCTGTACTAGAAAAACCCTAGGTGGAATAGATGAAAATATGCCTTGATTATCAGGTTGTGCTATAACTTGTGGATGGATCTTGTAGTTGGGTTCCATGCAGGTGGAGTTTTTCACCAAAGCAACCTTCTTTTCATTATCAATTTTATCTTTCATTGTTTGAGATGAAGATGCCATGATTCTATGTTATTAGGGCTTTTAAAAAATATGCTTGAATAACTGGGTAAGGGAAGAATGCTCAGTAACTAACCTTTGTATGCTTGGAAATCATAAAGATCTTTGTAGAATGCTTGAAAATATTCTTCTACAACTTAGCTTTATATTCCCAGTTCTGCTTTGTGATCGCGTTGTGAAAAAATGAGCTCATGTTGAATAAATTTATAGAAAATGACTTAGGGTGGTGCAATAAATGCGCTTCACCAACCACTCAGTGAAAAAATGATATACTTGATTAACACTATCAATGCTTTAGCTCGGTGATTATACTGGGTTATCATAGCAGCTCGATAAACTCTTCAAATTTTCACCGACTGATAGTTTTAACTTGGTACATATTAACCGACTAGACTATACCATAGTAATCATATATATAATGTCATAATGCAACTTTATTCATGTTGATTTTGTTAATATGAATTTAGAATAACTGAGAGGGGGGTGAATCAATTATCCTTAGGTCTAGATGTGCCCATATAAAAATTTAAATCAACTTCAACAACTCAGATCTTCTCGGTAGCAATAAACAATAAAGTGTGTAGTTTACTGTACTAATGAAATAAGCTTGCAGAAAATTAACAGTAAAACACAACAATAACATTCACACATTTTGACACCATGATTTAACGTGGAAACCCAATATGGGAAAAACCACCAGTAACATGCTACCAAAATTTTATGATTCTAAAGTAATTCCCTATGAGGAGCCAACCCTGTTAAAGGTTACAAAACACACTATCAAATGTGACCTGGTTAAAGGATTTAATCACCCTGTTAGGAGTGGCCTTGTTAGAGGACTTAGAACATTCCAATCTAAATGTCACCTT
>MU223520.1:393144-448447 GCA_018584345.1 Thuja plicata | reverse complement strand
ATTCAATTATTTCTATCTTATAATCACACATCGATATGACACATTGGCAAATTAAAAATAGAAACTTGCTCTGGACTGATAAAGAAACTTAATCATTTTAAAAATTTAGAATCTCAGTCTTCAAATTCCAAAAATGGAAGTACTAATCCATCACTTAAGCATATACTTAAATGTCTAATACATAGGTAAAGAAACTAATTAAAATATTATAATCACATAGAAATCTAAGAATCATTTTTTGTACCCAAAAAAATAAATTTGAAATGAACTTGGAATTTTTTTTATTTTTTTATAATTACATCGTATAGTAAAAACAGAAACCTACTAGGCAACTTCTTATCGGTATAAAAAATAAAGTGAAACTTTGCATGTCCATTGTCAAAAAACTAGGGTAACAGGAATGGGTAAACTAGGGAATTAGGGATCTTCATCTTCCCTTTCATTTGAGTAGAATTTTCCAGAGAGGATAATCTCTGAGAATTTTTCAAGCCATGTGTAGTCCGACTCGTCGAATTCATCAAGGTAAAACCATTTCCGGAGAAAATCTCTCCCAAGCCGTGCCCATTTCTTATGTCGCGTTAGTTGCTCCTCATTGAGGTTCAACAGAAAGGGTTGTCTGGCCACATTTCTTCTCGACACCAACAGCTTGTGTATATCTCTTGGCCAAGGGATCCCCAGCCCTAATTCTGCAAAATCAACAACATTGATATTCTCCTTCAATAATTTCTCTTTAAAAACCTTCCTCAACAACATCAACATATCCACCTTCTATCCTCTGAGGTCGAGGAGAGACGCAAAAAATTGGTATGTAATGTCCATGTAGACATGGTATCTGTTGACATTCTCAAGGAACTCTCGACCCAATAACATCAACATAGTAGAATTTATAAAAGTGTCGCCACCAACCTCCCTACAAACGGAAGTGAGGATTTCTTCTGAGACATTGCCCAAAAAAGACCTCTAGTCATCTGGGGATGTGCATCTCAAATGGATTGGTGTATCCATCTTTAATTCTCAAAAGCCTAAAGACCTAAAAACCTAAACCTTAAAACCATAGGCACAATTTCTACCACCAGCAGCTCTGACTCTTAATCTACCAAAAGAAAAATGAAGAAGAAACAAACCAGATTCTCTTTAAATAGACTCGACCCCTTGATTGATAGTAGTGATCATGGATACTTAGAAATTAATAATTATTCTTTCTTTAGCCATATTTAATGCAATTTCCATAAATGCATTATGCGTATTATGTGTGTGAGAGATTTAAATTGACTGTCCTTAATCTTTCATATCTAAATGTAAATCTTGCCCATAAATGCATGTGTACTATTGACAGTTAAAGATGGCAGTTAAAGAATGTTGCTGACAAGGCATTTATTTAATTTTGAGTTACAAGTTACAAGTTGCAATTGCACTATCCACCGTCCATGTCAACAAATAACCAGTAGTAATCAACGATCATGGTTATGGTGCACTTTTTAAGGCTTGATACATGTCATCATTCTGATGACTTCCTACAGAAGTCGGTTTCCTTCCGAAATTCAGTCTGAAATTAAATTTCAACCATTGATCAAGGATGATCAAATGGTCTCAAATAATATATTTAACAATACCTAATTAGGTTATGTGTCCAATGTGTGATCACTTATATTCACAACAAATAAAAGTGATATTTGTTGCATTAATTACAATGTTACGTGTCATTATTCGGGTGACTTCTTGGAAAAATTTGTTTCCTTCACGAAATTGGACCAAAATTAAACTTCAGCCATTGATCTATGATAATCAAATGGTCTCAAATAAGACACTTAATATTAGTTGGTGTTGGCCCACATGACGCATTGACGAGTCCCATCTTTTGAGAATCACCAAATAAAATATTTATTTTTCCCATATTTAACAATAGATTAGCCAATAAAATAAATATATTTTCAAACGACACATAAAAATAGCCAGTACAAATATTTTTTTTTACCTTCACAAGAAAATAATTCACCTCATATATTATATATTTTTCCCCACATTATTTTATAATTCACCACGATTTTATGGAATTTTCATTCGGCACGGAAAAAATTGCCTATGCCTTTATATTATTTTCCTAATTTGGAAAAAAACTTTGCCATCATCAATAAAAATTTTCCCCTAAATTAATGTACAATTCACCAGGCTTTTACACTTTTTCCTAGGAGGGGGCTTCTTAAAGTTATCCCTGCTTACCTCGGTATTTGTTTTTGTCTCTTTGTAGCCTTCTTTCCAAAAAAGCTTCAAACTCTCTCTCATTCTCTTTATCTTTAGCACATAACTCTTCCAAACTACTCTGACAACTATAAAATATCACACTAGGATGGCTCAGATATCCATCACTAGGTCTAGGTTCCTTAGAAATTCTAATATTCAAAGATGACTTAAATGTAGACTCAATCTTAGATGTAGCAGGAAAGCTATTACCAAAATCATTAATCTCAAATGCAGCCAACTTACCAATAGTACCATCAAGTGAAACATTCATATGAGGAATGGATCTCAACTCTTATATAGAAGATACTCAAATAGCATAACTTGGTAGCAGGGTTCTCAACATTTTTCTTGTTACATCTTCTTCTGTTATGGCTCCACCAAATCCTCTAATAGAATTAACAATCTCATTAAGTTTAGTGTTGTATTTTATTATGTTTTCCCCTTGTTTCATTCTCATTGAATCAAATTTACCTCTCAGACTTTCTTTGTTTTCCTTCTCAACATGTTGATCTCCACCATAGATCAAAATAAGATTATCCCACATTTTTTTTGAAGTAGTGCATCCATCAAGTTCATCATATTCCTAGTCGGTAAGTGTAGAAGAAATCTCAATCATAACTTGTGTGTGTCCCTCACTAATTTTCAAAGGTGTAGTAGTAGGTGCAACATATTCATTATCAAGAAAATAAAGTTCATATTCTCCTATACCAAACACATGCAATCTCATTTTGATTTTTAATGTAGAGAAATGTTCCTTATTCAACTTTGGTGCCTCCCTCTTATACATCTTTAGATCTTTACTCAATTTATTTTAAACTTAACACTTCAAAGAACTAGGGCAGTGATACCAATTGTTGGTCCACTTAGAGGGCTGGTGAATGAGACAAAATCAAACTTAAACACTTAAAACTTAACTCATTGATTCACTCGGTAGAAATGAATATAGTAATAACTGACTCACCAAATAACTTAATAACTTAAACAACCATACATCTCATAATATGGAAATCAATCATTCAAACTCAGCTAACACCAGATTTAATGAGGAAGCCCAATATTGGAAAAATGTCTGTGGGAGTTGTGACCCACAATAAAAAAGTACCTTTCTGAAGTACGCTCGATTAAGAACTTATCCTGTTAAATATTACAAACACATTTTCTAGATGTGACCCTATTAAGGGATTTACCTCAGAACTGTTAAGATTTTCACCATGTTAGGAGTGGCATTGCTAGAGGAATTTGAACACTCTTTTGGAATATCACCTACATCTAGGATTCACAAATAGGACTGTTAAATCCACTCAGTTAAGAGACTTTATCTTTTACAAATGCTAACAAGCAACAATAAAACTTTGATATGTAAATATAGAAAATACCTTTTCTTGGGTCAGATCCTTTATGCTCACATGAATATTGGAAACACATACTCCATTTTTCTCTGCTCTTAGATTGTAGATTCTTCTCTTTCTACTTCTTTGTTCTGACTGAGAACTTCTTTTCTTTAGGTTATTCTACTTCTTAATTCAACTCACCGACATCTTTGTCTCTCTTTATTTCTCGTCTTTTATATAGACAAACATTTTCCTCTTAAAATAATTGCCTATGTATTCCATTATTTGCACTCAGTCATTCGATCATCTTCCTCACAAATCATAGCTCGGTAAACTGTTAATTTTTACCTCGTAACTTAAATTTTTTCTTGCAACTCTAATAATTAGGTTTAACCACTTAATATTCTCTTTAGACCTTCTCATTGAATTTTCTCACTCGTAGATCTTCTAACAAAATTCCTTTAACTCTTATCAACATCTAGATCATCATAGCTTTGTATTAAATTTGATATTATCATCATTTTCAATCAATATCTTGTACTTGATAATTTTCTTTGTAATTTGATAACTAACTCCATTTACTTCTTGGTGCCTAACTCATTCTCACTGCTTGGTAATTGAAACTGACTAACACAACTCTATAGCGACTGGATCTGTCTATCTCGGTAGACTAACTCTTTTCAGTTAAGTTTAACGCTTTGCAATCTCTGATTTAATCAATCAAGTGTTTCAATTTGATAACATTAAATATATAGTACCAAACAACTATATCAACATTACTTGATCATTGTTTGATCTGTATTGGTCACCCATTTAACTTCTCAACCTTATGATGTGGTAACTCAATAAAAATCAATAATAAACTGATTGACATCAATGAAAAAATAACAACTGATCTAACCATTTCTACAAACATCTATACCTACTATCACTTAGTCTTCATCATCTCCATTAGTTGATTAATAATCTCTACAATATTTTAAGTGGTTTTACAAAACCCAATTGGTAGGGGTAAATCGATCCATAATCTTTCAAAATATAAAAGATATATGTGAACATCATTAGAATCGTAAATATTAATAATAACAAAAAAATAATTATCAACATTCATGAGAATCTAGACTAAAAGATGAGTTGTATTGAACCCATATGGTCCACCATATAGAAATTTCACCATGGTACATGAAATGTAACAACCCCTCCATGATTAGTGGTAGCTAAATACCATTTCCTTAAATAACGTGCATTCTACAAGAATAATGGAACCTAAAAGTTTAACCTCTTTAAGATACAAAAAATCTAATCCAAATTCCTATGATGTGCATCCTACACAAAATACTTCCTAGAGAGGTCATTAATACCTTGGAAACTCTAAGATAGGATATTAAGGAATGGGAGCCTTGTATATATTCACTATCCTACTCATCTAAAGAATAAAAATAATCTTCAAAATCTATAATGTGGGAGAGAGCCTAGTTGAATAATAGGTGTGGCATTTCTCACATCTTCCAACAACCTAGGTGGGTTGTTATCATTGCAACGTTCTAAGTGATGTGAGAGAATAAATTCATAATTTTGGTTATGATAAGAAAAGCTATTCCATTTGAGGTGTAAACAAAACCATGGATAATTAGGAGTCTTAATTCAAAAGGGTTTGAAATACTAAGTTGTGTCTAAGAAAAAGAATCATGAAATTTTCTTTGAGTATCACGAGTAATGATATTTTTACCTTTTTAGTTGGTCATTTTTACTCATTTCACATTGGATCTTGAGGTGGTATCCTCAAAAGAATTTGAGAAAAGGTTCGGGTTCCAGGGTAGATACTTAACGTAGGTTCCACCAAAGGGAAACCCCTAACTTTATGCCAAGAATATTGGTACAAAAAAAATTATAAGAAAAAATTTAGATTGAGAACTCATTATATTTTATGTGTTGATTTCATATTGGAATAATACTTGCTATAATTTTTTTACCACAAACCAAATTTTGGGGTCAATAGTTTTGTGTCTTCATTGTTTTGAGAATAGAATTTTTCCTATAACACTTGGTTGTTTTATGCAAGACTAAATCTATGTTAAAAATAAATTATTAATAGTTGGCGTTTATTGGTTGTTTTTCATAACCTTTCAAAATAGTTATCATTTTTATTGAAATCTCTCTTGCAGTGTTCTTATGTGAAGTATGACATGGAAATTGGTTCCTTGGTTAACCATTATGCTTTGACATATGGAGGATGCATTAAAGGAATTGTCCATCATACAAATATTCAGGGAAGATCTATAATAGTTTTGTAATGTTTTAGTGTTCAATAGTATATTAGCGTCTCACAAATTAAAGTTTAAGCAAACATAAAACAAGTTGTAAGATTTGGAAATGAAGGTAGCCACCCAAGATCTAGAGGCCTAATAGAAAGAATAATAACAAGAGAGAATAAAAATGGAAATAAAAAATTATATTCTCACCATGAATGCAATATAATATAATGTGTACAATTGAAAATAGAAAGCTCAAAAAATTTATATGAGGATAAATCACTTCCCTTTTCATTACTTTCACAGCTACAATGAAAGATGCCCCAGTAGGTTCAAGAGGAGACTCAAACACTAAGTAGGATAATAATACTTCTCTAAAATATTAATAAATGAAATTAGAATGATAATATAGACAAATTTAAATGAAAAACTAGGAAAATCACTAAAAGATTGGTAAAAATAGATTTCAAGAGACAAACAATTAGCTTTAAAAGACAAAAATAGAAACTAGAAGATTAAATTGACCTATGAATGAAATTTGAGCTCAAAATGGCAAGAAATGATCAAAATTGCAATGTATTCTTGGAACATGAGGGAAATGGTGACATATTCTTTGTGTTTTCATCTAAAGTTTTCAAAGATCGTCTGACTATTCCTGATCTACCCAGATCTGATCCGATGACCATATAACTTGTTGCTGCACACATAAAAATGGAGGAAAAGGTTGGATAAAGTGGTTTTCCTTGGTCAAAACCCTATTTAGGAATCAAAATTAAAAATTAAATGAAATTGCATCAAGGACAGTAAATAGAAAGGAAAATAATAGATTTACCTTGCATAAACCCTCATGAATGGATATAGAAATCGCTAATATCCACAAAGATGCTTGAATGTGCTTTCTATCCAAAGAATTGACCTTGGAATGAGATTAATAATAAAGGATTCCCTCAAAATTTTGTATATCTATGAATTCCACTCCTAGATATTGAATGTAGATATGCTTGATAATATTTGCAAAGAAGGAGAGACAAGAAGGAATACAGGTTGGATTTGCTTGCTTGATTGAGAATTCCACCTCCTTACCAACATGGGAGAGAAACTCACATAAATCGGATATTATTTCCTTTAACTTGAATGATCTTTAAGAATTGGAGACTTTGATATTTTTCTCTTGGCTATTTGCCTTCAAATCTTGAATCCAATTGCTTTTACTTTCTTAAAAACTTGATAGCTTAGTTGCCAAAATTCTTGCACTTGATAATGATATGCAAAATGAGGAGAGATAGGAGGTTATTATACTAACTCCATTCTTTCAGGATTAAAATTTGACCCAACTCAACCACAAATGAAAATCCATATCAGCCTCTGGAAAAATTTTGGGCCCAAAAACTCAGGAGCACATTGTCATTGGTGGCATGTCCCATTAGAAATAGGCTCAAATTCAAACCGAATCTTGAATAGACTAAAAGGGAATGGTAAAAGGAGGATAAACTTTTTAGGGTCAAGAATAATAGAAATTTGGACCTATAAATAATAAAATGGGTCCAATAGGTCCTAATTAAGCACCCAATCATGGGTGCTAATATTTTAGGATGGTGCATCTAGCATCCACTTTAGCGGGAGTATGAAACAACCTCTTGTTGATCAACTGATGGAGATGATGAAGACCGAGTGATAATAGGTATACATGTTTGTAGAAATGGTTAGATCAGTTATTATTTTGTCATTGATGTCAAGCAACTGATTTACTAATTTTTATTAAATTACCATATCATAAGAAGGATAAGTTAAATGGATGACAAATACAGATCATGGTATGTGCAGGATCATGGTATGCCAAAAAGTGGCGATGTGAAAAAAAAGTCCTGATTGATAAACTGATTGAAAAACATCTATAACTTTCAAATGGTATAACATGTATTCAATATGAAACATGTGTCACATTCTATGCTTCACCTACTATAAGAAAAAAAGACTAAGTTAATGTGGTCAAACATGGGATTTTTTATATTCTAGAAAAGTCATAGAAGAAAAATCATAATTAATTATTTACATGGAAAAAAGTTACAATAAAATATGTGTCACATCCGGACATGAGTCTACTAATTATAACTAGAATCTAGTAAAAAAAATATTATCATTTGATTGTGTTTAAGGTGGTTAGACATACACCTACTTCTTATCTTTTTAGTCTTGATTGATAGATTGATTGAAAAATAGCTATAGTTTTCAAACAACATAACATTTTTGCAATACTAAACATAAGTCACATTCTATGCTTTGTCTACTACAATAAATTTAAAAAAAAAAATTCAATTCGATGAAGTTTAGACTAAGTTAACGTGGCCAGACACGAAATTTTTTATATTCTGGAAAAGTTGTAGTAGAAAAATCATAATTAATTATTTACTTTAAAAAAATTATAAAAAATATGCATCACATCCGTACATGAGTCTACTACTTATATCTATAATATTGTAAAAAAATAGTATCATTTTATTTTATTTAAGGTGGTCAGACATACACCTACTTCTTATCTTTATCCTGAAATTTTCATACTACTGCATATAAATTTGAAATTTCACCATATAGATTTTTTTTTTTTTTTATATGGCTTGTAGAAAAGAACTAAATTCAATTTTCTATAGATTCTCTTCTTACACATTTTTTATATAAGATTGATAACTTGTTCAAATTTTTACGTCATCTTTCCTAAACTTGATTTTCTAAATTTTCATTGCCACATAAGGGCCTAGTTTGGCATACCACAATCCTGCACATACCCATTAGACAATGATGAAGTAATGTTGATCTATAGTTGTTTTCTACTATATATTTGATGTTCTCAAGTCTCTACACTTGATTGATTAAGTCAAAAATTACAAAGACTTAAGTTATGGCTGAAAAGAGTTACTCTACAGAGCTAGACTGAGTCAGGCGGCATAGAGTTGTGTTAATCGGTTTCAGTTACTGAGCACTGAGCATTGAGAAGTGAATGAATTTAGTTACCAAGTTGCAAAGCATGTTACCAAGTACAAGATATTGATTTAAAATGATGATAAGATCAAATTTAATATGAAGCTATGATGATCTAGATAGTGATAAGAATTAAAGGAAGTATGTTAGAAAATATACGAGCAAGAAAATTCAATGAGAAGATCTAGCAATTAAACTTGATTATGAGAGTTCCAAGAAAAGCTCAAGTTACAAGGTAAAATTTGAATGGTTTACCGAGTTGAGATTTATAAAGAAGATGATCAAACAACTGAGAACAAATGATGGAAAACCTAAGAAAGGCTATTAAGAGGAAAAAGTTTATCTATATAAAGGATGATCAATTAATAGATATTATGATGCTAGCGAATTGAATTAAGAAGCAGAAGAAACTGAAGAAAAGAGTAATTACCAAGAAAAACACAGAAGTAGAAAGAATAGAATCTATAATCTAAAATAGAGACAAATGGAGTATGAGATGTCAAGATTCATGTGAGCATAAAGAATCTTCCAAGCAAAAGTTAGTTTCTATATTTACAGATCAAAGTTTTACTGTTGCTTATTAGCATTTGTAATAGAGAAAGTTTCTTAACTGAGTGAATTTAACAGCCCTATTTATAAATCCTAGACTTAGGTGAGATTCCAAAAGAGTGTTTAAAGTCCTCTAGAAAGGCCACTCCTAACAAGGGTAAGATCTTAATAGATCCAAGGTAAATCCCTTAATAGGGTCACATCTAGAAAATGTGTTTGTAACCTTTAACATGATAAGTTCTTAACCGAGCGTACTTCAGAAAGGCACATTTTCATTATGGGTCACAATTCCCACAAAGGCGTTTCCCATATTGGGTTTCCTCGTAAAATCTGGTGTCAACCGAGTTAAATATGGTGTCAACTGAGTTAAATCTGGTGTTAACTGAGTTTGAATGATTGATTTACATATTATAATATGTATAGTTGTTTAAGTTATTAAGTCATTTGGTGAATTAGTTATTTATGTATTCAGTTCTACCGAGTGAATCAGTGAGCTAAGTTTTAAGTGTTTAAGTTTTTGTCTGACTCCCCCCCCCCACCCTCTTAGTGGGACCAATAATTGGTATCATAGCACTGGTTCTCTGAGGTGTTAAGTTTAAAAGGACTTGAGTCAAGATCTAAAGATGTATAAGAGGGAAGCACCAAAGTTGAATAGGGAACATTTGTCTACATGGAAAAGTAGAATGAGATTTCATGTGTCTGGTATAGGACAATATGGAATTCACTTTCTTGATAATGAATATGTTGCACCAACTACTATACCTTTGACAATCACTGAGAAAAGATAGAAGAAAGAACACACACAAGTCATGATTTAGATAGATTCTACACTTACTCACCAATAATATGATGAACTTTATGGATGCACTACTTCAAGAATATGATGAAATTTATGGAATTTTGACCTATGGTGGAGATTAGCATGTTCAAAAAGAAAAAGAAGAAAGTCTGAGAGGTAGATTTTATTCAATGAGAATGAAAGATGGAGAAACATAATACAATACAACACTAGACTTAAGGAGATTGCTAATTCTATCAGAGGAGCTGGTGGAGCCACATAGAGAAAGATGTTACAAGAAAAATGTTAATAACCTTGCTACCAAGTTATGCTATACGAGTATCCACTATAAAAGAGTTGAGATCTATTCCTCAGATGAATGTTTCACTTGATGGTACTATTTGTAAGCTGGTTGCATTTGAGATTAATATTTTTGATAATAGTTTACCTGCTATATCTAAGATTGAGTCTTCATTTAAGTCATCTTTGAAGATAGGAAGTTCCAAGGACTCTAATCCTAGTGATGGAAATTCAAGCAGTGTTAGTGTGAGATTTTATAGCTGTCAGAGTGGTTTGGAAGAGTTAAATGCTGCAGATGAAGAGAACGAGAGAGATTTTGAAGCTTTGTTGGCTAGAAGGATACAAAGCGGAAAAACCAAATACCGAGGTAAGATACCCTTGAAATGTTTTAGCTATAAAAAGATTGGTCATTTTTCACTTAATTGCCCTAATAAATATAATGAGAACAAAGATTAAAAAAAGACAAGGACAAAAGAGAAATAGATTAAGGAGATTCAGAGACTACAAAACAAAGGAAAGAAATATTTTCATATTTTTAATTAAGACCTAAGTGATGATGATTCAGATGACAGTGATGAAAAATAAGTTGTGTATGTTTCCATTAAAGACAATGTTGGATATTTTCCTTTGAGTCAGTGGTCGACTGTATGTTTGTCATTGATGACAACATATAGTATGCAGCAGTGTCCTATATGGAATTCTCAATATGGATATGTTTGATCCTTGTGTGTTTACTTTTATGTTGTATACATGTTCATGATGCTATGTTCATAGATGCAGATTCAGTTGTGCAATTGAAGTTGAGTTATGATGACCCATTTTCCAGTTACAGTTTCAGGAGTCTTTTTATTAAGAGTTGACATTGTTTATATTGTTTCTTTAGTTGTGCCTATCATTTGGATATGCATGTTTGGATTCATGTTTAGTTATGAGTTCATAATGTTTGGTTAATAACGCTTAACGTGTTTCATCCAGAGAGTGAAGTTTGAGTTAATTTGGTGGAGCGGACTATGTGAAGCGACATGTCTACTCATCTTGAGTTGCATGGTTCTATTTGTGTTGCGTGCTTAGTTTGGCCGATTAGAATATGGTAGAAGAGTCTCATGCAAGCCAATTTGAAAATATCTTTGGAGGAGGATACTTATAGCAGATCATTTGTGGTCATCATTTATGATAGTGTGGAAAAAGTAGCAGAGAAGAATGTTTGATGTATTGGGACAGTAAATCTATATCATTCATCAGTTGAAGATCAATTTGAAGAAGTAGAGAGTGTATATAATTCACTGGAACTGACCAAGAAATTGGGTCTAATTCATATTTCATTATCAGATATAGTGTATATCTGTGGTACCGAAGGTTGCATCCTTCATCGCTTGAGAAGTGTGCATACGGACAATGTGTCCTGTCCCCTAACATGGTTATTTGTAAAAGACTCCTAACAGAGTCTGACCTTTGACCACATCACTATAATTAATGCATTGTAAAGATCAACTCCTAACAGGGTTGTAGGATCTTCTAGCATGGATAATTATATACTATTGCAGTTCTTTGTAGGTACTAATTCGCACCAGGGTTTTTACCTATTTTAGGTTTCCCTGTAACCAAAATTGTGGTGTTATAATCTCTATTATCTTGTTGTGTTTGTACTTAATGTTATTCTATACTTAATTGGATAAATAATTAAATCTTGTAGATAACTAATTCAACCCCCCTCTTATTTATCTCTAGGGACTATTCCTAACAATTGGTATCAGATCCATGTGCCTTGGAGAGAAAGCTTAACAGCTTGAGGTTGATCAGATGGTGTACTTTATAAAAGAGAGTCCTAAGTTTGATGGAGAGAATTATCTTGACTAGAAGAACAAAATGATAACACATTTACAGTGTGTTGGTTTTGAGATTTATGAAGCAGCTACTCAAGAAGTTGATGCTCCTACTTTGAAAGATCTTGTAGAAGAAGATTCTACTGTTAAAAAAATAAATTATTCACCCAAAATCCAATTGCCAAAGAAGCCCTGATTAGTGCCTTATCAGACAATGAGTTTTATGAGATTAAGAAAGAAGATAAAGCCTATGCAATATGGAAGTATCTAGAAGACATGTTTGAAGGAGATATCTAAGCAAAGAATGCGTGTAGAAAGACATGGAAGAATAAATATAATAATTTAGAGATGCTACCTGAAGAAAACATCAGAGCATACAATCAGAGGATTAATGAAGCAGTTGCATGAATCAGATACAATGGTGGAGAAATTACAGAGGAAGACATAATAGATAAATTGATGACTACTATGATAGCAGATTATGAGAGCAAGATAAACATATTAGATGAGACTATGCAATTCTTAAAAGACTTCAAGAGAGAGACCTTGATAAGCAAAATTTCAGCATTTGAGATATCAAAATTAAAGACAACCTAAAAGTGAAACAGCTTTCAAATCCTTAGTCCATGGTAAGAAATATTTGAACACTTCTTGTAATTTTGATAATGAAGAAGAGGATAAAGAACTAGAAGAAATCATTTCTATGATCTCTAAGAAAGAAAGAAAAGGAAAAGGAAAATATGAAGGATAGTTACCATTCAAATTCTTTTCATGCAACAAGGTTGGTCATTTTGCATCTAAGTTCCCTACAAGAGTCAAGAAGTACAAAACCAATTACAAGCCTAAATATACAAAGGAATGCTACTATGCTGAAGATGGAGTGATAGATGAAGATTTAGGAGAAGATTAAATTGGATTTATTGAAATTGAAGATATGGAATTTTTTTTTGATTAAATGGACATTGAAGATGAAAAGAAAGCATGAGAGTTGGCATTAGTTTCCCAAGAAGACATCAGAATAGACTGCATCATTGACAGTAGGTCTTCACATCACATGATAGGAGGAAAAGATAGATTTGTACATCTAGATAAGTACAATGGTAGTATGGTTAGATTTGGAGACAGCACTCCTAATCCTATAATAGGTAGAGGAGCTATCACTTTGGATGGAAAGAACAACATTGATGATGTCCTGTATGTTGATGGTTTACATCATAACCTACTGAGTATTGGACAATTGCTTGACAAAGGATATCAGTTGAAATTCAAAAACAACAAGTGCATCATTAATAACATAGAAGGAGTTGTGATTGCATCAAGATCAAAGACTAAAGGTAATGTTTTTCAGCTCAATTCTGAAGCAAGTTGTCTTGTTGCAAATGTAGATTATAGTTGGTTGTGGCATAAAAGATTATATCATATCAATTTTGACAATATAGTAAAGATAAGCAATGTAAAGGTAGTAAGAGACCTTAATAGTATTGCAAGACCAATTGATACTATGTGCAAGGAATGTGTAATGGGAAAGCATGTAAGGAACTCATTCAGAAGTAAACAAAACTCAACAGAAAACAAATTGGATCTAGTGCATGAAGACATTATATTTTTCCATTAGTATATTCAAGGTAAAACATGATAAACATCATCGGTTATCTACTACATCGACATACAGGGCACTGCACTACCCAGTGACAAGGTTACCAAAACTCCCAAGTTCACATGAATCCTGATGAACACTACTCAGTGTTACCCGATGACAAAAAGTACAAGTTAACCCATTAAGTAACAAACAGTGTAACCCGACGAAGGAAGGAACACCAATAGACTTTTAGTCCACACCAACGACCAAGAACCAACTGAAAGTTACATCCCGCAAAAAGTTGATCTGAGTCTACACATCAGATTAATCACTGAAGTTGTATATTTACTTTCTTGATTTGTTTTTAAATCCATTATGTGCGGACAAACCAATGTATTTATTATTGTTTTAATTAGTTCAACTGCTTTAAAACATGCAAACTAAAGATCAAGGTCAAGTTGTAAACCTTGGATTGAGAGTTAACATTATAATGCATGATTCTAGAATAGGTCAAATACTTGTATAAATAGATGCTCAATCTATTATGAACATGTTGTTCGATGATGATTGTAGCCATTGAGAGCATCTAAGGATTAGACAAGAGAATTTATGTAGAAGGATGGAAAAGGATCATATCAATTTTCAAGAACAAGAACAAAGCCTATCGACAAGAAGGAAAAGGTATTAATCAATCACTATATTTGATATTCATGTACTGTAAGCTTTTAATGGATCTGTAATCAGCAACTATGAATTACATACAGTCAAGTCAAACATATGTACTCATTCTAACAAGTGTGGTGCACTTAAGAAATGCTTTCAAGAAAGGTGGGTTTAACAGTCTTATTGTAAATCTCTTAATCGAGTGCACACTTAAATCGGTGTTGCTAAAGCTCTTAACAGAGTAGATCTTAACAGGTCTCCACCTCAATACTCCTAATAGGGTAGATCATCAGAAGTGATCAGATTGTAAGCCTTAACCAGCTCCCTTCCATTCTGCAGATAGTGAAGTTTTGTGGGTGCCATCCGCATCACAGTTTTTACTTCCTAACAGGAGTTTTCTATGATATCATATCTTGTGTCATGTGTCTATTTTTTTCATGAATGTTTCTATGAATGTTGCATACTAATAAGGATCATGAATTGATACTACATACATAAGAAAGAACCTCAGAATTGGTTGGTAATACAATAAATATTGATAGCTAATGATGAAAGGTGAAATGTTTTAAAAGTTTTAGAGGTACATATTCACCCCTCCCCTCTCAGTACTACTTCCCATTAATCCCAACAATTGGTATCAGAGCTAATTCTCTTCTTATAAAGCTTAAAGGATTAAAGAGAAAAGACCAACAATGGAGAAGTACAGACTTTATAAAACTATTGAGAACAAAAATCTTGAAATACAGATGTTCTATGAATAGCATAAAGAAGCAAGAATGTAGATGAAAGAACTGTTGGATGTGAGGAAAGGTATGGCAACTCGAAGCAATGAAAAATACTATCAAGAAGAAGATATTCCAGATTTCTTTGAATCTTCAGGATCAAACTCAAGCAAAGCATTAGATACATCAGAAGAAGACATCACAAATCTAAAAGAGATCAATCAACATCTGATAGAACAAATAAAGATGCTACAAATCGGTCAAGATACCATAGATGGTAAGAATGATTGAAGTGATGAATTCTGCTACAAAGGATGAAATAGAAAGAACACTAGCTATTGATGGCAGAAGGAAGATTGCAGAGAAACTACAAGAAAAGGAGTTAGAAATTCAAAGACATGCTGAGCATCACCATGAGATTACAAATCAGATTATTTTTATGAGTCAAGAAGCCAACAAAATGAATATAAAACTCATTGAAAGAATACAGACCATCGGTGAATTAAGAGAAGAGAATGAAAAACTCAAACATGAAGTTAGAATTCAGCAACAACATAATGAGATTATCAAAAAGGCTGATGAGAGAAATAAGAGAATGGATGATTTTATTGAAGGACAACGAAGAGTCAACAACAAAAATGGTCTAGGCTTTACCAGCAATGGAGAATCATCAAATCAAGAAAATCCAAAGAATTTATATGAAAATCCAAGACCAAGAAAGCTCACATGCAATCACTATGGAAAGAAAGGGCATACATCAAATGTGTGTAGAGGAAAAATGAAAGGTATTCCTAAATCTACATCTTCATTCATAGGATTTTGTTATAAATGTAACAAGAAAGGACATAAGGCATATGAATGTAAGTCTAAGATGAAACAACCAAAGAAGGAAACCTACATGGACAAATATTGTCCTACATGCAAGATGAATGTGCACACAATTGATGAATTTTGGAAGAAGAAAAGGCAAGCATGGAAGCCTAAAGGTCAAGAAACTTCTTATCAACCAAAGAGAATCGGTAATCAGTATGTATGAGACTACAATACATGGACAAATTGTACAGCATGTGGTAGATATGGTCACATTACTGCAAACTGCATAAGAACATGGACCAAAAGGTCTAAAGGCTAGTCAAACCCCGGAATAGCATGCTTGCACTATCATAAAGTTTGGTCATCTCAAAAAGGATTGCAAAGAATGAATGACACAGGCAAGCATATATCCCAATGGAAACACCATTGAAGATATCCAAAGAGCTAGAGACAAGATGTGGAGAAAATCTTCAACCAATGATGAAGCTGGAACAAGAAATGCAAATGATGACACCCCATCCAATGGATCTGGTGACATCACCACCCCCACTTAAAGATGAACAAGTAAGTATGGAACTGCACTGCACCAAGTCATATTTTACATCAACTCCATTATACAAATTGATAGATAGTCAAAATCTGCATGAATAAAGATGCATATTATGTTACTTGTTATAATTATGAGAAAATACCCCCATCAGTAAACACATACCAAAAATCATCGGTGAACATAAAGGATGAGCTATCTATGCTTACCAAGAATTTTTGGTCAACACTTAAAAAGGTTAAGTCACCTTGTAATCTAACACCCGTAAGTAAGGAAGAAAAGTTACCAAAATGTGTTAAACACTGCACTGAGATCCATCAGTATAAGAAAAAGTCTTCATAGCTATCCTGAGCATCCTGGAAACACTGATAATGTTAGTGAAGAGTCTTCTCGATGAACTCCGTCTTAATGACCCGATGAGTTGTTGAGCATTTATGACAGACTTAGGACAAAATGTCTATAAATACTCGACGAGACAACTTCATTTCTCACTTGCAAATTTGAAGAGAGAAAGCAGAGAGAAGTAGAACGAAGATAGAGAAAATTGTAGAGTGACCTCAACACGATCCAACACACTCCAACCAGTTCACTCTACACCTAAATAGATCAAAGTAAGTATCGAGGGCACCTATACTCTGTGTTATTACTTTCAAGAAAGCCCTGAATTTGAAAAGAGATGGCAACCACCTCACGAACTGTTAAGCTGAAGAGTGATAAGATGAATGTGGTTAAGTTAATCAAGAATAGCACATGTATAGAACCTAGATACAATATTTGTCTGGAGATCGCATCGCAACCCGATGATTCCGGTGCATTTTCCAAAATACCAGCTAGGGTTTTACTTATCAAAAATGTCCAATCTTATATCCACTGCAAGATCACCGAGATAGGTGATCTAGAGATGTATGAAACCTAAAAGAACCTATGTGATGAACAAGGAAACCTTAAGGATGAGCATAAACACCTGGAGGTTAAAAGGATAACAAATGCCCTATATTTCCTAAAGGTTTCCAAAACTGACTAGATTAGGTTAGTTTTGAGCAGAATGCATGATCAAAAGTTATGGTTAGATGAACCAAAGAAAATCACAAAGGATGTGCTACATGCCATGACTGGATACCCTATCACCGAAAATCCTAAGCCTCACAAACACCCATCCCATGAAAATGTACAAAAAATCACCAAAGTAGAGTGGGATGGCAGGGGATTGAAGGTGAGCACCATCACCAATAAAGAACTGAAATTTGGTGCATTTTTAATAGGCTACAAGATCTTTCAAGCAAGCAGGCTCAACAACATTTCTTCAAAAACTGCAAGCATAGCCTACAAAATTGTTACTAAGGGGATACAGATGGATCTATGTGAGATCCTGCTCAAGCAATTAGATGAAAACATGACAACTATCAGGGAAGCCAAGACAAACACATGTAAGTTTGGCTCACTCATCATGTGCATATTCTTTTACTTTCAAGATTATTTTCCCTCTATATTGGTAAGGTGAAGTAGGACACCACCAAACCAGTAACATTGCAGATCAATGATTACATCAAGTCACTAAGTGACAATTTTGAGTCAGTTATGAGTGCATACTTCCTTGAATTTAAGGAAAAGATGATGGAAAGAGTGAGGATCCCAAAGAAGTTGATTGAGAAACATAGGGATGAGATATGTTTCATGGTGGACACTAATTTCACCCATATAAAACCGGTTGTACCGAGGATAGCCTAGTTACCACCACTAGATTATTAAATAAACATAGACCATGCAACCAGTGCAATTGAAGCACTATTAAATGAACCACCTAAAAACAAACAAGTTAGGTTCATAACTTATGAAGAGGCCAAGTCAAAGATTAAAATAGGCCTAGTAGTAAAGAAAGTTGTCAACAAGAAGGGTAAAATGGTAAAGAATATTAAAAGGGTTCGGTAAATGAGGACGAGAAGGAAACAGAGGATATCAAGAAATAGGGCACCATCGGTATAGGGCAAGAAGAACAAGTGTCAGATTCAGAGGAAACTAAATCTGATGCCCCTCCACCTCCAATTAAGAAACTAAGAACAACAGCAGCTCAAAGAACAAGGAGCCAAATAACAAAAACAACAACACCTCCAAAGAAAGCTCCAGTCAGGACTTATAAGAGAAAGCAAACAGAGAAGCAGACTGAGTAGGTAAATAAGAATAAAATACCTACAAAAAGGAGGAGAAGATTGGTTAGAACCAAAGATGACATTGAAGATACAAAAGAGGATGAGCCTGAAATAAGTAAGCAGAAGATTCCTCTGAATATTGATGAAATTGCAGATTCAATTGCTACAATAGGGACAATGTCTGATAGGAAGATCAAACAATTGGATAAATTGGAAAAAGAAGACCAACATAAGATTCAAGATGGGATCATCAAGGAAATGATCAAGTTCAAATATGTACCAGTTGAGCTTGTAGATCTACCCAAAGAGCTGGGGAACAAAATATACCAACAATGGTCCTATGCTTTGAAAATAGAGAAGGAAGCAAGGGAGAGGATACTTGTCTCACTAATACCTCCCAATTATAAAATGGAAGAGATACAAGAATTGTTTTAAAAGAACTCAAAAGAGTTTGTGACTAAGATAAGAGCCTACAAAGTACTACAGAACAAGTTTATAGAACTTGACAAAATGACTGAAACTAAATGGAGACTGATTTTGGATCTACCGACAGAATCTACAAGTGGTGAGAAATAATTACTTCTCACCAATGCACCTCATGTGGAGAAATAAAAAGATAAGGAAAGTCCTAAGCACATTTCTTTGGACAATGTTGAAGATGTGGATCCCAATGATTCAGACAAAGAAACCGATGATCTTGACATTCAAGACATCACTAATTATGACTCTGACAAGGATCCAAAGAAGAAAGATGAAGTAATTATCATATCTCTTAGCAACAAGCAATGAAGACAATAGGGAAAAAGGACATGGATGTTGCTAATGAGACATGGATGGATAATACAGTCATTGACCTAACTGACCCTACAGATCAAATCCAAAAAGATGAACATGTCACTACTAAACAAAATCAAACCGATGAGAAGGACACAACTATAGATACAACACAAGAAAGAACACAAGATAATATGCCAGTGTTGATAAAGGATATTAATCTGATTGAAGGCAATGAACAATCCACTAAAGTAGCTGCAAGCATACCCGAGGACAAGGGTGATGCAAAACCACATGATACAACAAAGGACCAACAAGATACAAATACAGAACAAGCTTCAACCGATGATCAGACATAAAAGTATTCTGATCAAAATAAAGAAGATAAATAGGTAGAGGGGACCAAGGAAAAGGAGAAGAGTGAATAATCCAAGATAGATGAGCAAGAGAAGGAAAATGAAGAAAAATCTGCACAAACACCGAAGGTTGATGGAGAGACATCTTCACCTAACCAATAGGTGAACCCCGAGAAAAAGACACCAGAAGAATCATCTACAAAGCCTTCACTAAGCACATCAAAGAAGACAAATGAACGAGAAATGGTAGTTCATACAACTTCCTCTACTCCAATCTCAAAGAAGAATAAAAGAAAGAATAAAAATCTAGTAACTCTAGATGAAGTAATTGAGATTCCACTATGCAATCTTAGAACATTGGATCATACTAAGTTGGAAAAGTATGCAAGACTTTGTTAAAGGAAAGCAATTCAAGAAAAAATGAGATAAACTAAGAAAAGAGAAAAGGTACTTGAAACTACAAAAGGAATACTACAGTAGATTGTGCCTAACATAGATGTTGATCAATCAGCCCCCATGATCGATCAACTACTGACTCTCACCGACGCTATCACATCTCAGAACATAGATGCTGAAAAGGTCATGGAAGAAAGACTTGAAAATAAATATGAATTCAAGTTAGCAGAAAAGATAAGCCAAGAAGTGGCAGAACAAAAGGTGATGTTGTCTGAACTGGTAAGCACAATAGATCCAATTATTTCAGAAGATATAGCCTTAATAAAAAAATTATGGACGTTAGATCAACTCACCAAGGAGCATACCGAAAAGATAGCACAAATAGATGTTGATCTTTAAATCAGTGCACAAAGTCTCACAAACAGTGAAGAAGCAATCAAATTGCAGAATGAACAGCTAAAGCAAGCTAGAAAGCTGAGACAAGACATATAGATTGTAGAAACAAAGTATATAGATGAGGTGAATGAGCTTCAAGCTCAACTTTTACCGACACTCACATTACTGCAAGCACATATGACAAAGGCAAAATAAATCGTTGCCACCCTGGAAATGTTTATTCTAGAGAGAATTTTTGATATGCATGCAAGAATTGAACTAGAGCACATGGAATTAGAATTCCTCAAGGAAAAATGGGAGAAAATAATGGAAAATATCAAGACCTCCCACTCACATATTCTTGACACTCTTTAAGTTACACATTTTTGTCACATTTTTGACATCTTATAAGTTGTACATTTTTTTCATCGGTATCAAAGAAAGGGGGAAATGATATGTACATATTTAGATATGAAACAAAGGGAGAAATGATATGTACAGTTCATTTCTTAGTAAGTAAATAGGAGAATATAGTATACAAGGGGAAATGTACATTCAGTCAATAGAAAGAGGAAAGAGAAAGTATACATGTACATATACTTATACTATACAGATGCATACAGTTAGGGGGAGTCATATAATGACAAGTGTACATACAAAACACTTTAGTATTATGCACATATCAGTTTTTTATACTAATGTCAAAGGGGGAGATTGAAAACATAATATTTTTCCATTAGTATGTGCAAGGTAAAACATGATAAACACCATCAGTTATCTAATACACTGAAAAATAGGGCACAACAATACCCAATGACAACGTTACAAAAATTTCCAAGCATCCCAACGAACACTACTCAGTGTTACCCGATGACAAAAAGCACAAGTGAACCTGTTAAGTAACAAACAATGTGACCCAATGAATGATAAAAGAGTGCAACCTGATAGATGAAGCAAACCCGATGAATAGTTTAGGAAGGAACACCAATAGAATTTCAGTCAACACCAGCGACCAAGAATCGACTGACAGTTACATCCCGCAAAAAGTGGATCTGAGTTTACACGTCAGATAAATCATTAAAGTTGTATATTTAGCTTCTTGATTTTTTTTGAAATCCATTATGTGTAGACAAATAAATGTATTTATTATTATTTTAATAAGTTCAACTGATTTATAACATGCAAACTAAAGATCAAGGTCAAGTTGTAAACCTTGGATTGAGAGTTAACATTATAATGCATGATTCTAGAATAGGTCAAATACTTGTATAAATAGATGCTAAATCAATTATGAACATGTTGTTTGATCATGATTGTAGCCACTAAGAGAATCTAAGGATCAGACAAGAGAATTTATGCAGAAGGACAGAAAAGGATCATATCAGTTTTCAAGAACAAGAATAAAGGCTACCGAGAAGCAGGAAAAGGTACTAATCAACCACTATAGGTGATATTTATGTACTGTAAGATTTTAATGGATCTATAATTAGAAATTATAGATTGCATACAGTCAAGTCAAACATATGTACTCATTCTAACAAGTGTAGTGCACTTAAGAAATCCTTTCAAGGAAGGTGGGCTTAACAGCCTTATTGTAAATCTCTTAACCAAGTGCACACTTAAATCAGTGTTGCTAAAGCTCTTAACTGAGTAGATCTTAACAAGTCTCCACATCAATACTCCTAACATGGTAGATCATCAAAAGTTATCAAATTGTAAGCCTTAACCGGCTCCCTTCCATTCTGCAGATAGTGAAATTTTGTGGGTGCCATCCCCACCACAGTTTTTACTTCCTAACAGGAGTTTTCTGTGATATCATATCTTGTGTCATGTGTCTATTATTTTCATGAATGTTTCTATTAATGTTGCATACTATTAAGGATCATGAATTGATACTACATACATAAGAAATAACCTCAAAATTGGTTGGTAATACATTAAATATTGATTGCTAATGATGAAAGCTGAAATGTGTTAAAAGTTTTAGACGTACTGATTCACCCCTCCCCTCTCAGTACTACTTCCCATTAATCCCAACAGTGCATATAGACTTATGTGGACCTACTCAAACAAGATCATACTATGGTGAAAGGTACTTTATTTTGTTCGTTGATGATTATTCCAGAATGATGTGGGTTGTGTTCTTAAAAGATAAATCTAAAGCATTTGAGAAGTTCAAAATATTCAAAGCTAAAGTTGAAAATGAGTTTGGATTAAAGATAAAATGTCTAATATCAGATAGAGGAGGAGAATTCACCTCTGACAAATTTTATGAGTATTATGAAGAACATGTGATCAAAAGACAACTATTTGCACCTAGAACCCCTCAGCAGAATGGAATTGCAGAAAGAAGAAATAGAATCATACTTGACACAACAAGCACTATCATGATTGAGGGAAAATTTTCACACACCTATTGGAGAGAAGTAGTCAATATTGTAGTCTATACTATCAACAAAATTCAATTAAGGCTAGATGCAGACAAGACACCTTATGAACTTTGGTTTGGGAATGTACCTATAGTAAAATACTTTAGAATTTTTGGAAGCAAGTGTTACATCAAGAGAGATGATGGTGTGTGAAATTTTGATGCTAGAAGTGATGAAGGTATTTTTCTTGGTTACTCTACCAAAAGTAAATCTTATAGATGTTTTAACTTGAGATTGAAGAAAATCATTGAAAGTACACATGTGAAGATTGATGAGAAGTTTATGATTCAAGAGAGATACTATGATTACACACCTATTATTGAAGATAAACCAATACCTATCAGTAAATAAATAATTATTGAAGAAATGTTTGACAACATTAATGTATCATGCAATGACCCTGAACTAAGTGAAGAGGAATCATAGATAATAGATGAGAAATTCACACTTAAAGTTCCAAAATTTGCATGTAAATACCATTCAAAAGAAGATATCATTGGAGATCAGAGTAGTAATGTTATGAAAAGATCTAGAGAAAAAGGTTTAACAGTTGATGAAGAGGTTTGTTTACTTTCACAAATTGAACCTTTAAGTGTTTAAAATGCATGTAATGATTCAGATTGGCAGAAAACAATGAAAGAAGAGTTAGATAAGATAATTAAGAATGACACATGGCAATTGGTCCCTAGACCTTGTGACAAAAAGGTGATTGGAACCAAGTGGATATTCAAAAATAAGTTGAATGAAGATGGTACAGTGTTAAGAAAAAAAAAATACTAGTATGTAAAGGATATGTGTAGAGACAAGGTACTGATTACTCTAATACATTTTCCCTTGTGAGCAGAATGGAAGCTATAAATTATTTTTAGCTTATGCAACATTTAAGAACTTAAAATTATATCAGATGGATGTTAAGTCAGAATTATAGAATGGTGACTTGAAGGAAGAAGTCTACATAGAACAACTTGAAGGATTTAGCTTGTCAGACAAACCTGATATGGTATGCAGACTGAAGAAATCCCTCTATGGACTTAAGCAAGCCCCTAGAGCATGGTATGAGAGAATATATGGTTACTTAACAAAGGTTGGATTCAAGAAAGGAGCAGAAGATTATAACTTATTCATAAGAGAGACACCTGAAGGATTATTACTTGTTGCTATTTTTGTTGATGACATTATTTTTGGTGGTAATGAAAAGCTTAGTGCAGACTTTGCTAAAGAGATTCAAAGCAAGTTTGAAATGAGCATGATTGGACCCATCAAATACTTTTTGGGATTAAATGTACTACAAAAAAACAAAGGTATATTTATTAATCAGTCTAAGTATGTGAAAGAAATATTGAATAAATTCAAGATGGAAGGTTGTAATCTAGTAAGCACCCACATGATAACAAGAAGCAAGATTTCTAAAGATAATGATTCTACAGCAGTTGAAAAGACACTATATAAGTATGTGATTGGAAAAATCATATATCTTACTCAATCTAGACCAGATATTTCTAATGCAGTTGGCATTGTTGGAATATTTGCAGCTGAACCTAAACAAAATCACGTAATGGCAATAAAAAGAATATTCAGATATTTAAACAGGACTATAAACTATGGTTTATGGTATCCTAACTCAGATAATGTAGAATTTCATGTGTATACAGATGCAGATTGGGTAGGTTACGTTGATGACAGAAAGAGTACCTCAAGAGGAGCAGTATTTCTTAGAAACAAATTAGTCACCTGGACAAGCAAGAAGTAGAACTGTATTTCTTAGTTAACAACAGAAGTTGAGTATGTAGAAACAATATTAAATTATTCTACAATTGTTTGGATCAAGAATATGACAAAAGACTTTGGAATTCATATTGATTATCCTATTATAATTCATTGTGACAACACTAGCACTATTAATATGTCAAAAAACCTAGTGATGCATGCAAAGACAAAATACATTGAAATAAAATATCATTTCCTAAGAGAGAAAGTTGCAGAGAAAAAATTGAAGATGGATTATGTGAGAACAAAAGAGTAGCTAGAAGACATATTCAGAAAGCCTTTACCAAAAGATACTTTTGATTATCTTAGGGAGAAGCTGGGAGTAATTCCCTTCCCTGAGTTTGATTAGAATTTGTAGCAAGTGCATCAGTCCTTGGTGACTAATGAATGGTTGAATACTCTACCTCAAGAGTAGTACCTGTTCTTATTTATTTTTAGCACCCTTTGCCATTGATATCAAAGGGGGAGTATATAGTCTAGGGGAGTATACAGTCATGAAAAAAAATTAAATGCAGTATAAGGAGATGCAACAGTTAAGGGAAGCTTTGATGAGGATATTGAGAATATTGTAAAAAGAAAGAATTCTTTTGGATTGATGGTGTTTTTCATATCATATGTTTCCATCAATGTCAAAGGGGGAGATTGTTGGATATTTACCTTTGAGCCAGTGGTTGACTATATGTTTGTCATTGATGACAATATATAGTATGCAATAGTTTCCTATATGTAATTATTAGTATGGATATGTTAGAGCCTTGCATGTTTAATTCTATGGTGTAGACATGTTCATGATGCTATTTTCATAGATGCAGATTCAGTTATGCAGTTGAAGTTGAGTTATGATGAACCATTTGCCAGTTACAGTTTTAGGAGTCTGTTTATTAAGAGCTGGTGGTGTTTATATTGTTTCTCCAGTTGCACCTATCATTTGGATATGCGTGTTTGGATTCATGTTTATTTATGAGTTCAGAATTTTTGGTTAAGAGTGCTTAATGTGTTTCATCTAGAGAGTTAAGTTTGAGTTAATTTGGTGGAGCCAACTATGTGAAGCGACGTATCTACTCATCTTGAGTTGCGTGGTTCTATTTGTGTTGCGTGCTTAGTTTGGCCAATGAAAATATAGTAGAAGAGTCTCATGCAAGCTGACTTGATAATATATTTGGAGGAGGATACCTATAGAAGGTCATTTGTGGTCACCATGTGTGAGAGTGTTGAAAAATTAGTAGAGAATAATGTTTGATGTATTGGGACATTAAAGTTATATCATTCATTAGTTGAAGATCTATGTGAAGAAGCAAAGAGTGTATACAATTAACTTGAACTGATCAAGAAAGCAAGTCTAATTCCCAGTTCATTAGCAGATATAGTGTATATCTATTGTATAGAAGGTTGCAGCCTTCATCACTTGAGTAGTGTGCTTATGGACAGTGTGTCCTCACCCCCAACAGGGTTATTTGTAAAAGACTCCTATCAGGGTCTGACCTTTGAATAGGTCACTGTACTTAATGCATTGTAAAGATCAACTCCTAACAGGGTTTTAGGATCTTCTAATAGGGATCATTATCTACTAGTGTAGTTCTTTGTGGGTGCTAATTCCCATCGGGGTTTTTACCTATTTTGGGTTTGCTCGTAACCAAAATTGTGGTGTTATAACTCGTGTTATCTTATTGTGTTTGTACTTAATGTTATTATGTACTTTATTGGATAAAGAATTAAATCTTGTAGATAACTGATTCACCCCCCCCTCTCAGTTATCTCTTGGGACTATTCCTAACAGAAAATTCTTATGAAGAAGAACCAAGAGCCCTAATATCACAAGTAAGTAAGAATCAAACATGGATTATAGATAGTGGTTATTCACATCACATGACTAGTGACACACTTAATTTTATTTCCTTGGAAAAACATGATGGAGGATTTGTTAGATTTGGTAATGATGCTTCATACCCTGTGAAAGGAAAAGGTTCTATAATTCTACTGAATAACACAAGATGTGATGATATTTATTGGGTTGAAGGCTTAAAGTATAATCTATTGAGTGTTGCATAGTTAAGTAATACAGGTCATCGACTGGAATTTGAACATGGAAAGGTGAATTTTTTAATAAAAAGGCAAGCATGATTGCTACTAGAGAACAATTTAAAGATAATTTATTTTATCTTGATACTTCTATGAAGAGTTTCCTATTTGCTAAAGTTAAAGATGTTTGGCTATGACACAAAAGGCTTTGTCATGTTAATTTTGACAACTTGATCAAAGTGAGTAAAAATAATAGAGTCAGAAGGTTACCGAGATTAGAGTAACCTAAAAATGCTATGTGCAGAGAATTTAAAATGGGTAAGATGAATAAATCTAGTTTTACAAGAAAAACTTATGTTACACAATGAATTTTGGATTTAGTGGATAGTGATTTATGTGGACCCATGAAAAATCAAAGTTATTATGGAGACATATATTTTATTCTATTTGTAGATGATTATTCTATAATGATGTGTAATGTTTTTAAAAGAACAATCTGATGCATTTCAAATGTTTAAGTGGCAGCAGGCCCGAGTTGAGAAGGAAATAGGAAGAAAACTAAAATGCCTAAGATTTGATAAAGAAGGTGAGTTAAAATATGATGAGTTTACATTGTTTTGTAATGAAAATGGAATTAAGAGACATATGTTAGCACGAAGGAAACCACAATAGAATGGTATTGCTGAGAGAAGAAGCAGATCTATTGATGATTGAGAAAGGTATTTCTCAAAAATTCTGGAGATAAGCAGTCAATACTGTTGTCTACACATTGAACTGAGTAAAAATGAAAAAGGTACCAACATAACACCTTATGAAATCTGGTATGAACACAAACCTAATGTGAGTTATTTCAAAGTTTTTGGAATCAGATGTTATATATTAAAAGATTCTAGAGAAGGAAAATTTGATTCTAAAGGGGATGAAGGAATATTATTAGGATATTCTACACAAAGTAAAGCCTATAAGTGGTTGAATAAAGTTACTAACAAAATGGTGGAAAGCCCAAGTATTAGAATTGATGAGTTTGCAGAAAAGAATGATGAAGAAAGAAAAAAGGAACTTGAATAATATAATAAATTTATATATGTACAACCTAATGTTCCTAACACATTACCGAGAGCACCTACCGAGGAGGAAGATGAACAACTTTCTCTAAAACCCAATGATGAGGATGAAGCACTAAGACCTACCAAACTTGTTTTATCAAAATATGTGAGGAGGCACCACTACCCGAGTAAGATTATTAGAAATAAAGATGCTGGAGTGATGACAAGAAGAAAGGTAAGCAACAATACATGTCTGATATCTTCATTTGAGCCAAAGAAATTTAAAGAAGAACTAGATAACGAAGATTAAATGAAAGCAATGAGAGAAGTGTTTGATCAGATTGAAAAGAATAGTACATGGACTTTAGTACCTAGGCCAAAGGATAACAATCTTATTGGTACTAAATGGATTTTAAAAAATAAAGCTAGATTGGTTTGCAAAGGTTATGCACAAGAAGGCATAGATTATGGAGATACTTTTTCACTTGTTGCTAGATTGGAAGGAGTTAGAATACTTCTAGCTTATTTGGCTTACAAAGGATTCAAAGTTTATCAAATGGATGTCAAGTCTACATTTTTGAATGGGATACAAGAAGAAGAAGTTTACATTGAACAGCTTGAAGGATTCATTGAGAGCACAAATAAGAACAAGGTATGTAAGTTAAATAAAGCTCTTTATGGTTTGAATCAAGCACCTTGAGCATGGTATGAGAGATTGCACTCATATCTAATCAAAATAAGATTTTAAAGAACAAGTGACAGCAATAATATTTACTTGAATTGTGACAGTGACAACAAGGTTTTGATTGTTGAAATGTTTGTTGATGAAATAATTTTTGGAGGCAATAACACCTTATGTAAGGCATTTGCTGATGAGAAAAGAGTTTGAAATGTAAATGATTGGAGAGATTAATTTCTTTCTAGGACTACAGATACAACAAATTGCAGAAGGGATCTATATTACAGAAGCTAAGTATATCAAATAGATCCTCAAAACTTTTTCTATGGAAAATTCCAAACCTGTTGAAACGCTGATGGTCATGGGATATAAATTATCTAAAGAAGATGAGACACAAGAGGTGGATAATACTCTTTACCAATCCATGATTGGTAAATTGCATTATTTTGTTCACAGAAGACCTGATATAGCATAAATTGTTGGGATTGTCACAATATTTTCTTCTAATCCTAAGGAAACACATATGTCTGCAGTCAAGAGAATTTTTAGATATCTGAAAGGAATTGAAGATTTTATTTTATTGTACAAGAAAGGAGGTACCTTTTCTCTAAAAGTCTACACTTATTCAGATTGGGCTAGAAATGTTGATGACAGGAAAAGTACTAGTGGAAGAGCATAATTTCTAGGTGAAAGATTGGTCACATGGCTAAGCAAGAAGAAGAGTTGCATTTCATAGTCTATTGTCGAGGCATAATATGTTGCTACTGCCATGAATTGTGCAAATATTGTTTGGATCAAAAAACTACTTGAAGGTATGCAAGATATTATCTCAGATCCTATAACTATTATCTATGATAACACAAGTTTTCTCAATATATCAAAGATCCTAGTTATGCATTCAAAGACCAAGCACATTTCTATGAAGTATCACTACTTGAGAGAACAAGTTCAAGAGAAGAATGTGGTATTGGCATATGTGAAATCAAAGGAACAATTGGCTGATATATTTACAAATCCACTACCAAAGGATGCTTTCGAGTGTCTCAGAGGTAAATTAGTGGTTCTTCCCCTAGCCAATATTCACTAAGAAACATGAGGCATGTTGCATCAATTTTGTACTTTATTAGAATATCTATTTTTTAATTGATGTTTGTATGACACACTTTAGGTGATTCCTAAAGTTGTGAGGATATTTCTGTATGTAATTAATATTTGTACATGTAAGTTATAATCTACTACTGAAACAAGTTTTCAGTAGTATAGCTTTTTGGCATTGTTGTCAAAGACGGAGAGAACGAATTTATGAAATTTATCCATAAGAGAGATATTTAAGAAAGGGGGAGAGAATGAATTGCTACTATATACTCATGAAGGAGAATCAAAATGTATGCTATAGTATCAAAAGATATTTCCAAGAGGGAGAACAATGAATAATTTGAATATTATAAATAGAACTATCAACTCAGAGGGAGTAATGACAGATATTGACAATATTAAGAGTTTCCATCATCAATTGTTATAGTACTACTATAGTGTTGCCATAAATGCAAAAGAGAGATATTTTTGATCAACTGATGGAGATGATGAATACCGAGTGATAATAGGTATAAATTCTTGTAGAAATGGTTAGATCAGTTATTATTTTGTCATTGATGTCAAGCAATTGATTTACTGATTTTTATTAAGTTACCCTATCATAAGAAAGAGAAGTTAAATGGGTGACAAATACAGATCAGGCAATGATGAAGTAATGTTGATATAGTTGTGTTAATCAATTTTAGTTATCGGGAATTGAGTAGAGAACCAAGTTAGTTACCGAGTTGCAAAGCAAGTTACTGAGTATAGGATATTGATTAAAAATGATGATAAGATCAAATTTAATACGAAGCTATGATGATTTGGACGGTGATAAGAATTAAAGGAATTTTTTTAGAAGATCTACGAGAAATAAAATTCAATGAAAACATCTAAGGTAAAGATCATGTAGTTAAACCTAATTATGAGAGTTCGAAGAAAAGTTTAAGTTATGAGGTAAAAGTTAAACAGTTTACCGAGTTGAGATTTATGAAGAAGATGATTGAACGACTGAGCTCAAAAGATGGAAAACCTAAGAAAGGATATTAAGAGGAAAAAGTTTTTCTATATAAAGGATGATAAATTAATATAAGTTATCGTGCTGGTGAATCAAATTAAGAAGTAGAAGAAGCTAAAGAACAGAGTTACCGAGCATAACAAAGAAGAAGAAAGAGCAGAATCTACAGTCCAAAATAGAGACAAATGGAGTATGAGATGCGAGTATTCATGTGAGCATAAAGGATCTGAACCAAGCAAAAGGTAGTTTCTATATTTACATATCAAAGTTTTACTGTTGTTTATTAGCATTTGTAACAAAGAAAATCTCTTAACCGAGTGGATTTAATAGTCCTAACAGGGTGAATATCTTAACAGATCTGAGGTAAATCACTTAACAGGGTCACATCTAGCAAATGTGTTTGTATTTTTTAACAGGATAAGTTCTTAATCGAGCGTACTTTAGAAAGGTACATTTTTTTTTATTGTCTGTCATAATTCCCACAAAGGTTTTTCCCATATTGGGGTTCCTCATTAAAGTTGGTGCCAACCAAGTTAAATCTAGTGTCAAGCAAGTTAAATCTGGTGTTAACCGAGTTTAAATGATTGATGTGCATATTATGAGATGTATGGTTTTTTAAGTTATTAATTTATTTTGTGAATTAGTTATTACTATGTTTAGTTGTACTGAGTTAATAAATGAGCTAAGTTTTAAGTGTTTAAGTTTGATTTTTTCCGATTCACCCCCCTCTTAGTGGGACCAACACCTCATGATGCTCATGGTAAAGTAGATCAATGCAGGAGAAAAATATTATCAAGGTCAAGGAGAAAAGAAACATGAATCCCCCACATGACTTAAGTCCTCATCAAATCTAAAAGAAAGATAAAAGAGGCATCGCTTGGAAGAGAGAAGAAAGAGAGAAAGAGAAAGAGAGTGGTGTAGGGGCATCTAGTAAAGTTGTGCAATGCTTGTTTAAGGTTAATTTTTTGTGTTGCTAAATATGAATGTGATGTAATAAAATCTAATTAGACCATTTTTCATGATCCTAAGTCATGTTGTGTCAAAAGTGCAAGTTTTTGTAAAAGTTACAAGAAAGTTGTCAAGCAACTTTTCTTGAAATAGTTGTAAAATTGCAAAAAGTTAATTTTTGGTTAATTGGGGTTTGAAATATGATTGGTAACAATTGGGAAGGTTTCCAAAATTTTGAAATAACTTGTCTACATTTCCCAAGGGTCAATTGGTTGTATGGTGTTTAGAGTTGAAGCAATAAAAACTATATTTTTTCTAGTATTTTCTATATTTTCTCTGTTACAATGGATTGTAAAGAATTGTACCAACTCTTCATGGTCTGAAACCTATTGGAAAGGATGGTATTTTTAACTAGCTTTAATTTCATGGTGGTTTCATTTATTTTCATTGTATTTTGTGCAAGCTAGAGGCAATTTACTAAAATATATTTTGAAACCCTAGTTTCAAGGGTTTTGTGAAATAAATAAATTTTTGTAGGCCATTCAAAAAAATCAATAAATTAGTTGAATGCAAATAACTGTCATTATTTTAAGATCATAAAGGTTTTAGGAAAAAACATGGTGTTTAGATAGCAATCGGAGGAAGCCCTATTCTTATATCCCTTATGTATTAGATCAAATAGACTACATAGTGTGAGGGTTTTTTTTTAAATGGTGATGAAATGATCATTGTATTTTTTGCAATTGGTAGAATCAGAGCATAATATAATTTTTAGAGACCTTGAAGTGAAGGTTTTGATTTTGGAGGCAACCAATCACATGTACTTTCTTTTGAGATCTGACCTAATTGGACCTTGTAGCAGTGTTACCAGTCAATTATTTGGGAATTTGGTCTAAAAAGGCCCTGTCTATAGATAATATATGTTGTATAAAGACAAAATGGCAATCCTAAAGTGGTCTTATGTCCTCTATATCAGTTTTGGGTCAAACATTATGGCCAAAACACATGATTTTCTACTCCCTTTAAAGGCTAGTTGTTGGCTACCAATCAATTTATGAGGAACATGATCCAAAAAAACCATATCCTCATTTTACAGATGCTATCTAATCCATAAAAGGGTATCTAAATCTGTATTGATCTTGTGCAGATCGGATCTATCTCAAGAGTTATGTCAAGATTTGTCAATTAAGAGAGCTACAAGGAATTAGACTTGTTTGTGTGAAGTTCCAAGTAGTTTGAGAAACCAAGATTATTAGTGGTCATTGCTAGTCTGAATGTAATTGTACCACTTGATCCAAGGTTTCTATAATGTTAGTTTGTAGTTTGTGAATTGTGGAAGCATTATGGGTGTTTGTATCCTTGTAGGAAAATTTGTCCTTGAAACTTTTTTTATTATGACACAAATTGAGTTGAATCCATGTTCCTTTGCAATCATGAAATACCAAAGACCTACCTCTTTTGAACGTGTCTTTCCAAATATGATTACCTTGGAGTTTGAGGAAGGAGTGTTTCCCTTGTTGTTTTGAAATAAGGTATCAATAAACCAATAGCTACCTTGCCTCTGCATCAATTGGTATTAGAGCCTAGGTCAGATTAATAGAAACTTTGTTTTATTGTTGTTTTGAAGATAAAGAAACATTCCACCAAAAGGAAGTGCATTCATTAATAGTGAAGTGAGGTTGATGAGGGAGTCTCAAGATAGTGTTTTGGCTAGAATAGAAACACTAAAAATAAATCAAAGGAGTGGTAAGTTCATTGAAGAGGAGAGTGACCAAGACGAAGATTGTGAGGATGAAAACCCTGAAGAGGAAGAGATTAATTATAAATATGTAAGGATGGAAAGAATCCTAAAAGAAATCAAAGAAACTAATTAAAAGACCAAGGTAGAGTTACCTATGTATGGAGGAAGGCTAGATAGAGAGGAAATCTTATATTGGATAGGATCGTTGGACAATCACTTTGAATGTGAAGATGTACAAGAGGATCAAAAGGTGAAGGTGAAAAAGTGAAGATTGAAAAGACATGCTTTGATTTGGTGACATTTTGTTTAGAGTTAAAGAAGAATAAATGGGAAAACAAAGATAACCTCTTGGGATAAGATTACACGACAAAGATCAAGGAGAATTTCTTTCTGGGTGATTACAATATCCAATTGTACAAGAGGCTACAAAATCTAAGGAGAAAGGATATGGATTTACAATCAGACACTAAACAATATTACAAGTTGGTTATAAAGGTAGGACATGAGGAAGGTGATGAAGAAAAGGTGACAAGGTATCTCAAGACCTTGAGGTACAACATACAAGATAGACAAAGTCTGACCACCCTAAGGATAGTCGAATAGTGTTATAAGTTGTCCATCAAGGCTGAATAGAAGATCAAAAGAAGACAAGATGTTGGCATATTGGATGTGTTTTCATTGATGTCAACATACCAGATGAATTAGAGGGATGTAAACATATCAGATAAATCAGAGGAATTGATTAGAAGAATTATTAGTTTGATGCTAACTTAACTATTGTAGGTTAGCCTGCGGAATAGGATGTTCAGAGGTCTGGTGAGGTGCAGATATTGCAGGTATGAAGTTGCACACATGAGATATTGTTAAATAATTTGAATAATTAGTTCACTTCAAGTTTTGGAGGATATCATAAATATTTGGGCATGATTCAAGGTCGGAATTGGTGACTAGTAGACAAGGTGAGAGGCAGTGTTGACATGAAGAGTTCAAAAGAGCTTCGATGTGCACAATCAAATTGGAATTTCTTGGAGAGAACCTAGGATTGTGTTTGAAACATACTTAGGTTCCTTCAATTCAAAATGTTTTTACTTTGGAGGTCTGCATGACATATTTTTATTTTCTCAAATCCTTATTGAAAGTTTTCTTGAGGTTCAGTGAAATATGTGTTGGAAAATCCAACGACTGAGGTGGATTTATGCAGATGAGTGTTTATCATGATGCTATAAGATGTTATTGAAGTATGTTCTTGATGATTTTGTGATACACATGGATTAGAAGGATCAAATTGGTGGATGCCTTGGTCATTAATAATATTTTTATTATTATTCATGTTCTTGGATGACTAGGTTGGTAAATCATGTTGTGAAAGTGGTAAATCGTGAAATCTAGTAGATTTATGATCTCGAGGTGGTTGGTAAGGGTTGTGGCTATGATTTATGGTTAGTTTTGGATTTGAAACAATAAATTTGGCAGAATGATTTTAAGAGGTGGAGAATTAGGTTTAGCCAACCTAGTTCTTGATTTAAGGTGTTGAATTAGGGCAAAATAGGGAGGCACATTAAAGAGGAAGATTAGTTGCACATAATGAATATATCTTTTAGAAATGTGGTTGAGATCTCTTGAAGGCTAGTTTTTTCATCTAAGGGAATCAGAGAGGATTAGATCAGAGAACCTTGTTATACTTCAACGGAACTGACTTTGGCATAAGGTAGATGTTGTTATCTAGTTCAAAAACACTTTAGATCATTGTAGTGATTGGATTGTAAGCCGGGGACCCTTCCTTAGGGTTGTATTCGAGGCTTTTCATTTGAGAAGTGATCTCTAAGAAATGAGCCTAAATGCATGTGCATTCCCCATACATTATAATAGGTTTATACTTTGAACAAGGTATTTACTTATTGTGGTTAATTAGCCCGACCGTGGTTTTTCCCTTAACAGGGTTTCCATGATAAAAATCTTGTGTCAAATTGTATAGGTGTGATTTTGATTTGTATATGCATGCATGTTTCATATTTTATTTAATCAAATTAGAATTAAGGGTATTTAACTTTAAGGGTTTTGAGGACTAAGGGTTTTAAATTTAAGGTTTTAAGAAAAACTAATTCACCCCCCACCCACTCTCTTAGTTGTTCTCTGCCATATTATCAATGATTGGTATTAGATCTTTGGTCCCTTGAAGGAAGCCTAATATCTTTAAAGACATCTGATATGGCAGCTTACAAGGACACTCCTAGGTTTGAAGGCACAAACTACCCTATATAGAAAGGATGGATGATCACTCAATTAAGATGCAATAGAGAATATTACTATACCATCACAAAGAACTCCTATACTCCTCCTACATACCTATCTACAGATACACCAGATGAGAAGAATAATTTTGAGTATAATATCAAATAAAAGGAAGCCCTCCCAAGTGCTATATCAGATATAGAGTACATATATGTGATGGACTTGGTGATTGCACATGAGATTTGGAAAAAGTTAGAAACCCTACATGAAGGTGATGCATGTGTTAAGAAATACAAGTTACAAAGTTTGAAAGGAAGGTATGAATCCTTGAGAATGTATTATGATGAGAACATCAATTCTTACATGCTGGAGATAAATGAATTAGTTTATAGCAGCAGATGTTCTTGTGGTGTATTGGATGGAGGAGAGATTATTTCAAAGGTGATAAGATCTTTGCCTCCTTATTACAAGAGAAAAGTTAATACTATTGAGGAAATCATAACTATTGTTGTTTTTACAGTAGACACTTTGGTTGGTAATTTATCTGCTTTTGAAATGAGCGGGTTTAGTGATTCTTTACCCGAAGTTGAATCAGTTTTCAAGGCTAAAGTATTAGGGATAAACATGCATAGATCGGATCAAGGTGAAGACTCTACAAGAAGAAGAGTATCAAAATATGAAAAGGAGTTAAGGGACATGGAAGAATAAGAGAGAGAGATTCAATAATTGGAAGAAATAGTATCAAGGAGGCTATCAAAAGGATTTGGTAAGTATAAAGGAAAATGCACTTTAAATACTTTTGTTGTAAAAAGATAAGACATTATGCCTGTAGATTTTTGAAGAGATTTCCTAAGTACTAGTATGATAAGTCTAAAGATAAGAAAAAATATTATTATATATTTTTGATGATGAAGGACTCACTAATGTTGAATCTGATAATCGTAAGTGAAGATGAACTTGTGTTTGTTGCAATCCAAGAAAAGGAACCTAAGTCTACAAATCTTATATCTAGCATTCTTGTTATAAATGTTGTTGAAGACCTCATGCCTATGTTGTTGTTAGTAGTATGATTAAGGATCAAATCTCTAGCACATAAGATGAAGTAAAAACCGTATCTACTTAGAATGTCAAGGGAGACAAATGGATCATTGATCTAGTAGTTGCTCACATTACTTGACCTGTGACATGAATTTATTTGTAGAGTATGAGAAGCATGAAAGCGGTACTGACAAGAGAAAAGATAACTCTAAAGGTAAGAGTTCTATGATAAACACTTCTGCTAAAAATGTTGTTAAAGATCTTATGACTGATGTTCATGATAGTTTTTCTAATGGGAAAACCAAAACTAGTGATACTTATGCTAGTAATGTTTCTGCATGTAGTAATGTTGAAGAGGTTATTTTTGAGAAATCTATAAGTTGTGCTATTGAAGAAGAGAAATCCATAGTTGCACAATTGGATAGAGGAATGATTGGCTAATAGATAGCGGATGTTCACATCATATGGCTGGTTACCTAAACAAGTTTGTGAAATATAAAGAATATGATGGCAAAATTGTGAGATGGGGCGACAACACTGGAGCAAGAATCAAGGAAAGAGATATTGTTTCTCTAGATGGAAAGAATACAACATATGATGTGATACACATTATTGATCTAGCACATAGCCTTCTCAGTGTTGGTCAGCTAGTTGAGAAAGGATACACTCTACACTTAAGTGATGAGGGATGTAGAATTATGAATAGTTCTAGAAGTGAGACTGGATTGGGAGCAAAGAGAAAGAAAAATATTTTTCATCTAAATAATGAAGGAGTAAAGTGTCAGATTACTCAAATTGAACAAAGTGAGACCAAATCATACAAAAGAAGATAAGGAATCAGCATAAAAAAAGTACCGCATCAACACCATGTGAATTAGATGTAGAAAGTCTCAAAGAAGATTGATGATGAAACTGATGCAATTAAAGAAGAAGGAATAATGCTAGAGTCACAAGTGAAGCCAATGATATCAAGGTATGAAAAATTAAATCATCGTGAAGATAGTAACATAATTGCGACCAGTCTAGTAGAAGTCACTCTAATGCTTGCAAAGACAAATGGGATGAACAAAGTGATGGAATACTTTTTGAAATGCAAAATTCTGATGAGAATCAAATCAAGAACATTTTAGAAATGTTAGTAATTCAAACGGAAGAGACATTAAATGCAGATGGATTAGTAAATGAGAAAGAATCCTTAAGTTGTGTTAACTTCAATATTCAAAATCGGGAGGAGTTTGATATCAAGCAACTTAAGGAGAATAAAAGTCAAGAGTCAATTGAAGAAAACTTCAACTCACAATATCAAAGAATTATGGAAGATGGGATTTATCTAATCTCTGCAATTGAGGCTAGAGAAGTGTACAAAGCTTGCATGAATGATCAGTGGGTTAGAGCCATGGAAGAAGAACTTAGAATTGCACATGACTTAAAGGATAAGCTTACGATTAGTTCAGCTAAGCTTGAGGTATTACTACTTCAAAGAAGGTCAATGACCAAAAGTGCTATTAAATTAGGAGAAGGAGAATGCTCCAAGTCTAGTCAAGGAAAGTCTAAGAAGAATGAGAAGTGTTTCTATTTTCAAGTGATGTTTCAGATTCACCTAACGATTTTCTCTTTCCCATCAACAATAATCTGAAATCATTGGCCAACTTGTTTAGGTCTATTAGAAACAAGAGCTACCTCCTTCACTTTGGGCTCTACAAAACCCAAGTGGGTATCCCATTGTGATACTTAAGAATATACACTAACAACATCTAGTTTCACACATTTAGCAAATGTTTCTCAAAATACTACATGAGAACACATTAATAAACTTTCCAAGATTGACTCATACATCATTTGTAACAGCTGAGAATACAATTTTTTTAACCCACTTCTCAATAACAAGAAAATAAATTGATTTATGGGTGTGAGTGTGGTCTGAGAATTCCTTAGGCCCTACAATATATCAGTGTCAATCCAAAGCCACAGAGTCAAGTATGAAACTATAAGAGAAAGACTATCAACAAACAAAGTTCAGCCAATGGACACAAAATATGTTGATGCCTAACATCAACAAGTCCTCTATTGAAATCATAAGATTCTTCTTACAAATCCTCATTTCATATTCAAGATCATTGATATTTGAAAAAATGTTTTAACTATTTCGTTAAAAGAGAGTTGTGAAAAAATAACACAAGCATAGGGAACTACAATTTTTCTCCATCGACAAATCTCCACTGCATTATTTGCAACTGCATTTTATTCACCCAATTTTAGATGCTCTGTAAAATATTTTTACCTTTGTTTTACATTCAGCTAACTTTGCAAATAAAATATTCTCCTTATTTATCTTTGTCTTGGCCTTTCTCATGAAATTCCATCTATTCCTTTGACCTTTCGCATTTGTTAAAACTTTTCACATTATGTGAAAATTTGCCACTTCAATATGCCAGTCATTTTTACGTTCCATGTACACCTGATACAGAGCAAAATTTATCCATTTGTGTCTTTATTTTACCCAAATCCCCTTGATGTACTTCCTCCTAAATTGACATTAATCCATAGCACATTAAAACCTCTATCTTTTCAGAAGTCCATTTTATACACAACCTGCTTCATTGCGAGTCAAAAGACCACATTATTTGATTGCAACTCCCAAAATTGGCATACACAGGTTGGATGGTGAAAATGGTTGTGGAATTTGGCCTTAGCCTACGGATTGCATAAGATTGAAAGTTTCCAAATCCTTTGACCAAATCAAATATGTTTTTTTTCACCCTAGAAAACATGGCACACTTATGAGATTACACTTGTTTCAAGCGTCTCATAAAACAGAAAATATAACTCTGCTTCCACAATTCCCATTTGGTTGCATGTATGCAGTGAGGACATTGGCAAAGGAACACAGCAAAGATAGGACGAATCTGGTCTTCCTCCCGTCAGTGCATTAACTTGAAAGTTTTGAAGCCTATTTACAAATCTACTTCATATGCGTGCACATCCTGCAATCACAACTTCATGAGATCACATTTTCCCTACAATTAATGCATGAGACCACATTTCTTTGAGGCGACACGGGCAACTTGCATGCCTTATTTGATCTTCAATGAATGTTCAGACTCCTGCATATCTCCGTATTTGCAAGTTATTAATGGCCAAAGAAATATAGGCTCATGAAAATGGCAACTTGCCAGATGCACATTTTTCATACAAAAAATCTGAATAAATCTAGTTTGGATTTGACCTAGAAAACCTATCAAATTGATTCACTGAGGTACAAAAATACACATATGGGTTCTTTCTCATGCATTCAATGTAGGGAAGCAATACTTTGGTCATGATAGTCAATAGAGTGTGAGATATAGATCTTTAAAGTTGGCCCTTTAAATTATCTGAATAAGAGCAGGATGCAGATTTATGCAAACCCCTTAAACTAGGTGCTTAACAAACATACCAAAACTGACTATAAGGGGCTACAAATGGACTCATGAACTTAATCATAAGTATTGAAGACAAACCTAGAGCAGTTTTGCATGATAATAACTGGGAATCATATTATGTGTTTTCAAACTAGACCCTTTCATGCAAACTTGCAGGGATGTCCTTTATGCCTTAACTAAATTTTCAACATGGTCACTCTCAAAATTTGAGAGTACCATTACCAAGAAGACTTCAACAAGGAAGGCTAAGAAATTCGAAGGTAAATGTTTAGTTTGTGATGAAGTTAGACACAAAACAGTAGACTGTAGGAAAGGATATCTATGTAGGAAAGGATATCTATGTCTTGAATGCAAAATAAAATGATCATGATCCAAGCATGTGTATGAAGACGAAGATTTCTATTGTGAAGAGGGAAAAGAACAGATGTCTTGCATGCAATAAATTTTTTCATAATGCTAGTTAATGCACCACAAAGAAGAAACAAAAGGATAGATAAAATATTGTGCTTCAAATCAAATGAAACAAAAGGATAGATAAAATATTGTGCTTCAAATCAAATGCAACATCTCTGAACTTAGTACTGAAAGTTGCAGAAGCAAAAAGGTGGACATAGATGAACTTAGTACTAAAAGTTGCAGAAGCAAAAAGGTGGACATAGATGACAACAAGGAAGCAAATATGAGAATGAAAAGGAGTGGTCATAATAGAAGAAAGGAAGAAGACAAGGTCGACAAGCATTTTCAAAGGAATGTGAAGAGAAAAGGAAAAGAAAAGAAGGACAAGGAGTAGAAGCACAAGAAGAGGACAAGAAGGAAGAAGAACAAAGAGACTTTAGATATGAGATCTACTTCGGTAAGACTCAAAGGCAATTCAAAAGGACTTACTCTTTCCAAACAAAACTAAGAGTCAAAGATTTCATGGAGATATTGTTCAATTTGGATTGATGTAAGGAGGCTACTACTCAGGGGCAGTAGTAAGCATCGTAAGGAAACTTTGTTTGTTTTGTAGTTAAGTAGTTATAGAGAGATGAGTGGAATTTCATAAATAAATGAGGTAAATCTTTAGTGTACGATTAGTATTTGGATGGTTTAGAGGTGTGTGTGTGTGTGTGAAAGAGAGAAAAATGAGGTTGACAAGGTATAGAAGTATAAAAGGAAAAGGAAGCAGTCATTGATATGACAAAGCAAGATGTATAAGAGCAGATTATACACCTTTGCCATTTATGTCAAAGGGGGAGAGAAGAATATGTGAAAAGAAATGAAGAAGAACACATAGGAATAGATGGATGAAGTGATGAACTATAACTGATTGAATGCTTAAAGTTGTTAAGTTGATGATCACCGAAATGCAGAAAGATAATGCCAAACATTAAATCAGTTAATGGATTGTATTGTCATTGATGTCAACTTGATATAATCCGATTGGTCATATTCATATTGTCAAAGAATTCAAAGAACCAAAGGAATAATGGTTATAGTATCAGTAATGCATTAAAGTTTATAATTCACCAAGTGACGACAAACACCGATGGATAAAGCACACTGATGAATAGAGAAGACCGAAGAGAAGAGTTGTAGTGATACCTGAGAAAGTTGCCCGACAAGCATTACCAAAGATAAACCAAAGAGATGCCCGAGCATAACTAAATGTCATAGTGTTTTCCGATGGACAGACAATCCCAAAGGACAGACAACCCCGACAGACATGATGCCCGAGGACAATTGAAGTCATAACTGAAGCAAACATGCAGTTAGACACCGATCAGAAATGAAGTTCAGAAATGACAAAATACTTAGCTGGCAAGAGCTAAACATGGAGTTAACTAGTTGATTACATTGTTTTCATCAACAAGTAAAAGGCTAGAGATAAGCTACAGTTTTAAAGATAGTTGTCAAGGAGAAATCTACGGATAAAACTAAAGAAAGATTTAAAGAAAGAATGGTAAAATTTCTGGATCACGCCAAGAACAAGAAAGACAAGGACTTAGAAATGATCACAATCATTTCTATAAAAGAGACAAGCTATTTCATTATGACTTGGTGGTGAAAAGTGGAAGAATAAAGAAGAGGATGCTGAAGAGATTTTTGGTGAAGTAAAAGACTTCATACACTCCTAATCAATCAATCTAGAACAGAGCTAAAGATTTTTACAGACACCGAGCAATAGAGCAACAACATCACCAAGAAGAAAGATGTGGAGAAAGGGAACAAAAAGAACTGATTGATTAAAAAGGTATTATGTGCTTACAATAGATCTGAAAATCTATAAAGTCTAGTTGTATATGTGAACATATCATTTACTGTTTCAATTTAACCATTGGATCATAAAGTCTCTTAACCGAGAAGGATTTAAAAATCCTTTCTATATTGAGATACATCCCAAGGAGAATCAAAATGTTTGGTCATGAAGATAGCATAGAGATGCCATATATCAAGTGACAAAATACACTAGGTTTGGTCATGAAAATAGCATGAGATGCCAAATATCAAATGACAAACTATTCTATTTAAATCCTCTAACAAGGTCATACCTAACAGTGTGTTTGTAACCTTTAATAGGGTTGGCTATTCACCAAGCTCACTTTAGAAGAGTGAAAATTTTGGGTTACCGGTCCCAAGTGTTTTTTCCCTTAACAGGGTTTCCACATTCAAATACATGTGTCAAATGGGAGTTTAAGTTCATTGCTTTCATGTTTTTATTTACACATTGCTAAAATAGGATTATCGGTAATCACTAAGTTATTTACTGTGTTTCAGTAAATAAAAATTACTTATCAATAAAGTAAAGGATAAGGATAAAAAGGTTAACTCCGAGCAGTAGTTATTTGATTAAATTGTTCTAAGGCATTCATCTTGTAAGGAAAAAAGATAACTAGAGGTTTATTGGAATAATTTTTGAGGCCACTAATTCCCCCCCCCCCTCTCAGTTATTTCTAACAATTGGTATCAGAGCTTTGTGTGCTTAGAAGGAAGGTTTCAAGACCTATGCTAAAGATCACAAGATGAGAAAAATGGACGTGCCCAGTTTAACAAGGAAAAATTTGCATCATGGAAAAGAAGAATAAGACTCCACTTATCAGGTATTGGAAATGATGTTACTCAATACTTGGATATTGAATATGTGTTTCATACAGGACGTCATGCACTTGATCAATTGAGAGAAAAGGATGAGCACAATTCTATGATGATAGAACTTTCTTCCTCACTATCCGATGCTGAATTTGAAGATGTAAAAACATGCACCACTGCAAAGAAAATGTGGGATTAATTGAAGCTAGTACATGGAGGAGATGAAAATGTGCTAAGGGCTAAAGCTAAAAGTCTTAGAGGAAATTTTGATGAACTAAGAATGAAAGAGGGTGAAAACATCACTCAATAGAGTAGCAAAATCAAAGAGGTAGTCAATGCTATCCGAGGAGTTGGAGGTGTACTTGAAGAAGAGACAATGGTAAGTAAAATTCTCAGAACCCTATTGCCTGTATATGATATTAGAGTATCTGCTATACAAGAAATGAGAGAAGTAGAAAATAGAAATGTTACTCTAGATAGTCTGATTGGTATACTTATTTCATTTGAGATTAATAACTTTGACAATAGTGTCTTACCATCTATTGAGTCTGCAATCAAATCTTCCTTGAGAATAAGTAAATCAAGTCATAAACACACTATGAGAAATGATAGTGAAAGTGATAGTGATGATGAAGGACTTGACAATATTATAGCATTAATGGCTAGAAGATAGTAGAGAGGTAAAGGTAAATACAAAGACAAACTACCACTTGTATGTTTTAATTGTAAAGAGATTGGACACTTTGCTGCAAGATGTCCTAACAGAAGAAAAGATGACATAAGTAATGATAGATCATATGAAAAGAATTTTGATAGAGGTGATGACTGAAATTACGGAATAAACTGACAATCTGACAGAAGAGATACTCGAGACTACAAGGAAAAAGGAAAGAAATCTTGTTACCTAGATAAGAACAAAGATGGAGATAATGACACGGAATCTGATGAGGATATTGAGACAGTCTTTGTTTCTATGAAAGATGATTTAGATGAAGAAGAAAGGTATGTAGAAACTGCACTTATATCTAACGTTAGCAAGAATGATGTCTAGATTATTGATAGTGGTTGTACTCATCATATGATTGGTGATAAGGAAAAGTTTCAAACTTTTGAATATTACAATGGTGGATCAGTAAGAATGGGTAATGACTCACCTTGTCTAGTTGAAGGTAAAGGAACTATAATGTTAAATAATCAGATCAAATGTGAGAATGCATATTGGGTGAATGGACTTAACTATAATCTTTTCAATGTTTCACAACTGAATAACTCTAGACACTGATTTGCATTTGAGAATATAAGAGAAAAGATCTTTAATGAATCAGGAAGGTTGATCGGTACTAGTGAGCAGACAAAAAGTAACCTATTCTATCTTGATGATATTAATACCACTTGTTTAATGGCTAGAAGCAAAGATATATGGTTATGGAATAAAAGATTATGTCATGTAAATTTTGACAACATGGTTGGGATAAGAAATAAGAGAAAACTAAGAGGCTTACTGAGAATGTCAAAACCAGACCATGTCATGTGTAAGAATTGTCAAAAAGGTAAAATGACAAAGTCTAGTTTCAAGAGCAAATCCTATACATCTAATGTCATTCTAGAATTAGACCATAGTGACCTATGTAGAACAATGAGAACAAGGATGATATTGTCCTGGGTCAGAAAGGTGTTGTTGTTTTTCCAGGCACTGTGGCTACTATCCCTGCCCCTGGGGTTGATGCTATCTTTGTTTCTGCTATCCTTAATATTGGTGTTGTGGTTGGCGCCCAGTCTCCTTTGGGGGGGATTGCTAGCTTTGTCTCTATCAGGTGTACTGGGATGGACAACCTTGCCTCCTGGGTTGTGGGTTTCTCTGATATATCTTTGTTAGGGAAGAATGAAGCTTTGTTGATGGAGGAAGGATGGAAAACTATCAAAGGAAAGAAATTTAAGTCTCCCAAGCCTCCTTTTGATATGAATTTAAGGTCACATATGGGTGGGAATAAATGATTTCCTGCTGTCCTTTTTTGTTGACTGTTGTTTGGATCTTGGTTTCTTTTTTATGGGAATGCTTGTTTCCTCCCTTTGGTGTGTCTGGTGTTGATTCATAGTTGTAATTTGGGTCTCTTAATGTTCTATTTCTCAATTCATTTTTGGTTGTAAAAGGTTTTGGGTCCTTTCAAAACTTGTTTTTACTTAATCAAAACAATGAGAACAAAGAGTTACTATGGTGATAGATATTTCATTGTCTAGAATGATGATTGTTATGTTCTTAAAAGAAAAATTAGAAGCATCTACGATGTTTAAATGGTTTATGGCTATAGTTGAAAACAAATTGGAAAGAAATTGAAATTCTCAAGGTCAGATAGAGGAGGATAATTCACTTCATATGAATTCACTAACTTTTGTAATGAGCATGGAATTCAAAGACATGTTTCTACACCAAGAACACCACAATAGAATGGAATTGCTAAAAGAAGAAATAGATCAATTTTTTATTGTGCAAGAACATTGATGATAGAGAAAGTCATCACACAAAGATTCTAAAGGGAAGCTGTCAGTACTGCTATCTACACATTGAACAGAGTACAATTGAAGAAAGACACCAAAAAGACACCCTATGAGCTATGGTATGGATACACTCCCAATGTAAGTTACTTCAAAATTTTTGGTGGTCAATGTTATATTTTGAAAGAAGAAATAAATGGAAAGCTTGACTCCAAAGGTGAAGAAGGAATATTTCTAGGGTATTCTACCAAGAGCAAGGCATATAAATGTCTTAACAAGTCCTCTAACAAAATAATTGAAAGTGCAAATGTCAGAATAGATGAATTTGCAAAGAAAAATGATGAGGAAAGCAGGAAAGAAAAAGAAGACTACAAAAAGTTATTTTACAATAAACAAACTAACACTCTACCTGAGTAATAGTGTATCACTACCGAGTGACAGAACATTGCACCCGAGAATCAGGGTGCAAACACCGATAATCAGAAAATTGCTAAAGATGCTGAACAGAGAGATGAAGATCAGAATGAAGGTCAAGATGATGATAAAAATTATGGACAAAGAGATGAATTGACACTTTCCAAATATGTTAGGAGACACCATCCACAGAATCAGATCATAGGAGACAAAAAGGTTGGAATGAGAACAAGAAGTAAGTCACTAAACACTAGATGTTTAATTTGCAATTTTGAGCCTAAGTTTGTGAATACTGCACTTGAGAATCAGGAATGGATTGATTCTATGAATCAAGAGGTAGAAAATATAGAGAAGGAAAATACATGGACATTAGTACTGATACCAGAAGACAATAATGTCATCGACACCAAATGGGTATTCAGAAACAAGCTGAATGAGAATGGAGAAGTCAGAAGGAATAAAGCAATAGAACCTGAGACCTTTACCTCAAAGTCATCCATTAGGATGTCCATAAATGGGACCTTGTTCCAATATTTTCCTCTTTTTATGGTGGCATTAGCAATATTTTTCATGACTAGTATTTTCTACGGTTCATTTCCTGATACTTCTTTGATAATCCTTTTGGAGGCCAATACCAAACCTTGCTTTTTGAGATCTCTAATCCCCAAACCTCCTTGTGTCTTAGGAGTGAAACACCAATTGCAATTGAAATTGTGCCTTTTCCTATTGCCAATTCTATTTGACCACAGTACATCTCTAAGGATCTTTTCCAGTTTGTTGTTTTGATAGTTTGCAAACAACCATGTAGAAGCAAAGTACTATATAGCATGATAGGATAATACCTTTTGAACCACTTGAGCCCTGTCTGCTAAGGATAAAAAATGGGTTTTCCACTTTAAATGTTTCTTCTATATTTTCCTATGAATCCAATTCCACATCTCATTGAGAGAGGGATCAATGGAAAACGGAATGCCCAGGTATCTGACAATGGAGTTAGGACCACACCATTGCCAACCTTTACCACTAAGCCAAGGGGGAGGGATGTTAGTCCACCCAAGGATGATATATTTTTGAGGGGCTATTCTTTCTCCAGAGGTGGTGCAAAAAATTTGAAGCCTATTTACCACCCTATAAAAGTTTTGTCCAGAAAGATCCACAAAGAGTGCAGTGTCATCAGAAAACTGTTCAATGAACAAACTATCTTGAGTAGGCAGGGAAATACCTTTGATGGGGGGCCAAATTTAGATGCTTTTAGAATATAGGTAAGTGCCTCTGCAAAATCACATAGAGGGAAGGAGCTAGTGGGCACCTTTCCTGATGGATCTAGCAAGGGGGATTGGTTCTGAAAAATATCCACTAACTTTTATCACGGTATTGGATTCCTTAAAAAGTAGTTTAACCCATCTTGGAGGAGAGCCCCAAACTATGTCAAAACTGACTCTCTAGGTATCCACAACACCCCTACTCCCATAAAATCTAGGGATCTACTAAGAGTTCCCAAAACCCACATTCACAAGACTAGGTCTTCCACTAGCCTTCAACACCCAAAAGGGCCAAATAGGACACAACTAGAACCAAGTAATCCAGGGATGAAACAAGGGTTCTATCAACTCTAGATCATCATATTTGATTAAATAAGACACAAATCCACCATTGAGATGCTACTGAGATTCAATCTGGATACCTAACCCACCATAGGGCTACAAGGAGAAAATATAGATTTATAAGGGAAACCTTCTTGGAACTCCACCAAAGAAAGTTTTAACCACCCCAAAAGTCTCTAATCCACACAACAACAATACCCTCCAAGCTAGGGTTCTTGACCAATCCTCTAACTCCTGTTGTCCTCAAATCTCTTCTGGGCCTAATAGGGCTAATAAACCACTTTTCCAAAGAAACTACTAGTATCTCAACTCAATTTATTATCCTACCAACTGGGCCACTTGTAGGATCACACAAAACATCTAAATCTAAGGATTCAGACTTTCATTCCACCCTTGGCCTGATTTGTGCCTCAAAAACTCAAAACTGGACAGTCACATATGGATGCCTATCCCAAAGGTTCAATCATTTCTCCCTCCACCGATTGCCTCTTGATCTAAGGCCTCAAAATTATTAAATTAAATACTCCCCCCTTACTCTCCCCAAAGGCTCAGAATTTTTCCATGGTGGAGTCTCTGGGAAAGAAGAGTTTTGTATCCAAACCCTAGTTAGGGCCTTTCACAGACCAATGGGCAATGAAAAATGGATATCTCTCAATCCCCTGCACTTAAAGACTTAAAAAAAATGGAACATTCCATTAAGACACTACATCAAATTTTCCCACACTTTAATGGTGCATTGGGATCCGTATAGGGTCGTACAACTCTGAATATCAGTTAGAAATATAGAAAATAGTTTGGATTTTATTGATTTCAATGGAAAAACTTTACAAATTATTCAATCTAACTGTGGAGAGAAGTTTTCCATCCATTACATATCCCTCCCAATTTAATCCAACCAAAAAAGGTGGTTTTTAACATTGGGATTGAAAAGTTGCAACATTTTGCAAAAATTGCATTTAGCAACTTTGACAACTTTTAACAACTTTTTGCAAAAGTTGTCAAAACTATCTAAACTTGTAAAGTTTGGTGTTTTTACTCCATAGGGGATCTTAGAAGGCCTGAAATTACATTCCTACCTTACCTTAGTTCCCCTAGACTATTCTAGCCTACTCTACTCAAATTGTCCCATTTGACTAAGCTGTACAACTAAGTTTATAACAACACTTAGTGTCCCCTTGTCTTACATGTTAGGACTTTATTGAGATCATTGGATCTAAGATCCAATCATACCCCTAAACATACTTTTTTGGGTCCACTAGTGTGTGTATCATGGATGAATTTGAGGGTGCCCCTGCACCACATCTACAGAAGAATTCCGAGAACCCCAATTTTCCAAGCATGGTCAGTACAAAAGGCCATTCAATCCTATCATAAGCCTTTTCAAAATCAAGGAGAATCATGGAAGAATTTTATTTGTTGTCCTTGGCCCAATGCATAGTGCCCAAACTAATTATGAGATTTTCAAGAACGTACCTGCCTTTAATGAACCATGTTTGAGTGACAGAGATGATATGATTAAGAATTTTAGAGACCCTTTTAGCTAATAGTTTAGCTATAAATTTGTATGACATATTTAATAGAGTAATTGGCCTCCATTTCTTGACATGGGTTTTGTCCCCTTCTTTAGGGAGGAGTTTAATAAGCCCCCTGTTGACATTACTCCACAAAGTCCCTACATCAAAGGCATAATTGTATAGATCTAGGAGTTCCACTGAGATCCATTCCATGTTAACTTTGTATAATATAGCAGGTAGACCATCCAACCTTGGAGATTTCCCATTTTCCAGGGCTCTTATGTCCTCCTCAATTTCTGAGATCGAGATTTCCTTACTTAGAATGCAACATTGCTCCTTGCTGATTTTTTTTGGGATGATGCTAATACATTGTGCCATACAAGTGAGGTTTCCTTCATTGTGCTCAGAGTTGAATAGATTTTTAAAGAATTCCACAAAGGTGTCCATAATAATGTTTTTATCACTACTAATCCCATTAACAATCTGTATACGGGAATGTGTAGGATCATGGTATGCCAAAAAGTGGCAATGTGAAAACAAGTCCTGATTGATAGACTGATTGAAAAACAACAATAACTTTCAAAAGGTATAATTTTTTTTAAATATCAAACATATTTAACATTCTATGCTTCACCTACCACAAGAAAAAAAGGAAAAAAATTCAATTTGATGAAGTTTAGACTAGGTTAAGGTGGTCAGACTTGAGATCTTTTATATTTTGGAAAAATTTTAGAAGAAAAATCATAATTAATTATTTACATTGAAAAAAATTAAAAAAAAATATGTGTCACATCTGGACATGAGTCTACTACTTATATCTAGAATCTTGTAAAAAAATATTGTAATTTGAATGTGTTTAAGGTGGTCAGACATACACCTACTTCTTATATTTTTAGTCCTGGTTGATAGACTGATTGAAAAATAATTATACCTTTCAAATGGTAAAACATTTTTGAAATACAAAAACTTGAGTCACATTCTATGATTTACCTACTACAATAAAAAAATTAAAAATTTTCAATTTGATGAAGTTTAGACTAAGTTAAGGTGGTCAGACACGAGATTTTGTATAGTCTGGCAAAGTTATAGTAGAAAAATCATAATTAATTATTTACTTGGAAAAAAATTACAAAAAATATGTGTCACATCCGGACATGAGTCTACTACTTATATATAGAATCTTGTAAAAAAATATTATCATTTGATTGTGTTTAAGGTGGTCGGACATACACATACTTCTTATCTTTTTCCTGAAATTTTCATACTACCACATTGAAATCTGAAATTTTTACCATATAGAATAAAGTTTTTTCAAAAAAGGGCTAGTATCTTAGAAACTAAATTCAATTTTCTATAGATTCTCTTCTTACATATTTTTGATATAAGATTGATAACTTGTTCAAATTTTTATGTGAACTTGCCTAACCTTGATTTTCTGAATTTTCATTGCCACTTAAGGACCTGTTTGGCATACCATGATCCTGCACATACCCATACCACTAATAGTTTCTCTGCTATGTTTGGATCTAATAATGTTGAAAATTATTTTGAGCCTCTGTCTCCTTCTTTAATCCAATTTTCCTTAGCCCTAATCTTTTGACCCTGGATTTTTTTATTGTTGTATGGATCTTAGTTCCCCCTTCATAGAAATCATCTCTTTTTCCAAAATAGAATTGCCTCCCTGGTCTTGAAGTTCTTTTTCAATACTAATCAGTCTGGAGTTGAGATTTTTTTCTTTGAGGTTTCTATCCTTGGCTTCTTTGGAGACAATGGTTTGGGTTGTGGATCTCCAAACCTCTACTAGTTTATCCCATTTATCAATAGGGGTGGAGCCAGCAGAACTAAATTTAGAGAGGATAGTCATCATCCTCAAGGCTCCCAAGTGGTCCTCATTTTTTAGAAGGGAAGTATTTAGTTTGAAGGGTTGTCTCCTAGGAAGGGGTTTAGACTAGTCAGAACTACATTTAAGGGTGATACAAGTACAAATGGGGGAGTGATCAGACATGCTAGCGAGAGAGACAACAATGGGTAGTTGAACATGTGATTAATCATCTAGATTTCATACAGGTTAATGTATACTCTATCATGTGTGGAGTAGATCCTAGAGTTGCTACTCTGGTTATCCACCTTGTGAACCAAATTCCCTCTCCAGTACCTCTAAGCCCTTCCATAGGATCATAGATAGCAAAATGCCTCTTAAATCTAGCCCAAAAGAAATATTCATTTCCTTTCCACTTAAATTTTTCTACTCTTGTCTTATCCCTAGGAGACTCAATCATGTTAAAGTCTCCAACAAAATTCCATGCAGCCTTAGGAAGGTTGGAAGTCAGCCACTCCTAGAGTTTTTCTCTATCTCTATAGTCATTTGGGGCATAAAGATTACATATCCCAACAAATTTACCATTTTTATTTAAGGTAATCTAGAGTTCTCTATTATAGGGTGTGTTGTCTGACTTTTAGTCACCCATTTTTTTGGCATTATTAGAGTCATATGGTCTTGTCAAGCCAGTCTGGTTATGTCTAGGTCTAAGTCTTCCCAAGGATAGGAAGTCTTTGCCGAGTTTCCCTGCCATTACCTTCTTGCTTCAAGCCGGGTGGGTTGCTTTCAAGGTCTCATTATTTGGGGAGGTTGTAGATCCCAACCCGGCAAAGATAATGATTTTTCAATCGATGATCTCTTCAGCAAGAGGAATGATGGAGAATTATAGTTTCTAGGCATTCAGACAGTCTCAGAGGAAAATTCTTCAAAAGATATGAGTTTATATCATCAAGACTGCATTTTCAATGTAATCCATGAAGCAATTAACACAAAATGGTGACCATAATAGAGAAGCGGAAAATCCAATGTCGCAGTCTATTTCCAATTTTCCACCACAGAAAAAGCGGGAAATGAACTTAACTAGTCATTTTTCACTAAGAGACGCTCTTTCTCATTTTTCCGCCAGATACAGGGAATGTTAGCTTGCGACAGAATGTTGAACATAAAAGCTTAAAGAAATGCTCAGTTTTTAAGAGTCACTTAGCACAATTGAAAGAGGAGTCTAGTTCGATGAAAAGGGGATGAAGCAGAAAATTCACCTCAATAGTCATTTTCTACCACGAGAGAGAAGCACCTTTGCAAATTTCCGCCCAGAGAAGCCCATGTCACATTTTCCACCTGTGAAGGCCAAAGTCCAAAATCCTCTATGAGAAAGCTTAATGAAGATGGAGAGAGATGCTTGCAGCCACATGAAATAGAAACTTACATAAAGCACCTTTCTCCAAAATTGAGACAGTTTCATGGCATGAGCAACAGTGAAGGTATTCTATCTGAATGGAGACATTCCACTGATGCTCTGATTACATAAGATGGAATTTGTGGAAGCCAAGAGATAACAAACATCAAAAAGAACTAAGAAAGATTCTGTTGGTTGCATTTCCCATTTTTGTGGTTTTGCCTTGTTCCTTGCCTTCTCCTCTGAAAATTCTCAGGTTTTCATGCTTAACCCTTGCCCAAATTGTCTAAACCCTGCTAAAATCCTAAGGCATAATGTTAAACGATGCATTTTGAAACCCTTAGCCATGTCTTCTATTTCCTCATTACCTTTTTAAGTCACTTAAGACATGTGCTGTAAGTCAGGTCACTTGATCGCGTTACCAAAATCGAATATGCTAAAACATCTCCCGACTTCGCTTTTGCCTTGTGTCACGTAGTCTTGTTAAGAAATGGAATATTCTCTATGTGACTCGAGACTTAGCGATTTCCTTTTAGTCGGGTTGTCGCTTAAAATCATGTTATGACCTTTTAAAATGAATGGGACCCGCTTCAGTCGGGTGATCACTTGAAGAATTGGCAAGTCAAAGAAATGTCTCCCGACTTTGCGATTCACTTCATGTCACATGGTCGCTGGATCAGCTCAGTCAAACAGTTAAGTACTTTCTTCAGTCGCGAGGTCTGGTGATAAAAAGGCGGTTAAGAGATAATATTCACGACCATGCGACTAGCTGTTTGATGTTACTAAGAATACTCAGTCGGGATGTCGCTTTAAAAGGGGTGATGACTTAGTTGTTCAGAAAGTGTTACATGGACAAAAGAAAAGATGACATATGTCACAAAGCTAATGGTTGTCAGGTAATCGCCAGAAGGAGATAATGGATCACGCGATAACAAGACTAAGGTATGTTCTCCTTCAGTCGTAAAGTCTCCTGATAAATTAAGGGTATGAACAAATGTAAGGCGATTATGTGACCGCCGTTCGATGCAGAAGTAATGAGATTTGACGGTGGTCGCGAAGTCTTGTGATAAAAGTGCCCCAGGGAAAAAGTCCTTCCGACTAAGCGATTAAGGTATGTCGCGAGGTCGCTGAGAACAGAAAAGGGCACGTGCTTCAAGTTAAAGGTAAAGACACAGGATCACCCGACTCAGCGACTTAAGGTTGTCGTGAAGTCTTAAAAAGAAACATGAACATCCTGCGACTTGGCGATAAGAGAGAAATGTTAAAAGGAAAATGGTTTGTCGCGTAGTCTGGAGAAGGATGCTGAGTTAAGGTTAACCCTGCGCGACTTAGATTTTGCTGCAGTCGCCTGATCGCTGGAAAGACTTGGGTTAACCGAGGTAAAGAAAGACCATTGTCGCCAAGTCTGGAGATCAGACCATGGTTAAGAGAAAATGCTCGCGACAAAGAGACTTTATGAGGTCGCGAGGTCGCTGGATAAACAGGATCTATAAAGCGGCGCCAAGTGGAGGACGTGATAGAGGAGATCATGCGGCGGCCAATCAGATGCATGAATTTTTGATTACTATGTACAAAAGGTAGCTGAGATGTATGACAGAGGATGAATCACAGAATGCCATGTCAGCTGTCTTAACCGTTTGATGATTGCGCCAAAAATTTAAATGATTTAAATTTGATTTCCTGTCACTTCGCTCAACTACGGCTAGGTTTTTGAACGTTTCAGGGCATGTAAACTTAATGGTAGAACTGACATTTCTGAACTATGAGCCTTGTACTCTGAATCTTGTGGCTATAAATAGAGGAGTCTGCATTCATTCTTATTTACCGAATTCACAATCTCAGAGCTAAGTTATTGTTTCAGAGCAAAAGAGATATTCTGAGCTATTCTAGAGTGATTGAAATTTCTAAGAATATAGTGAGTTGTGGTCTTAGATTTGTTTCAATATCGTCCAATCTAAGATTCAAATACTTGCAAGCATGAGTACAGCCATGAGCGTTGCATCAACCAGTGGAGGCAGTGGAGAGGAGCAGAAGGGAAAACATAGCTTCATAGATGAGTTTCTGCAACTGCTGCCAGGGTCCACTCAGAACCGGAAGATTGATGCTGGTGAGTTCAAAGATGACTTTAAAGACATCAGAGATGCAGTGACCCTAGGGACAACAGGTTATTCTCTGTTTACCTATTTTTACAAGAATTCTAATAAGCCTAACCCTGTATCAAACCCTTGGATATCTGGTTTGGGTAGGTTATTAGTGCCTGATGTTTTCCTTGATGTTGACCTATTTCTAGAATTGGCTAACCACTATGATGTATTAACAAAGACCATCAAAAGAGAAGATGGCACTAATTTGCTGGTGTTAAATAGAAATTCATTCATGCAAGCATTTGGCCTATTTAGCACCATGTCAACCAGAATTGACATGAAGAAACAGGAGAAAAGATATAGCAGTAAGCCTGGTGTTGCTAGAGGCTTATTAAAGAAGCATATGCCACAAGAAATTAGAGATCATATTCTTCCTCAGCCTGGACCATACCCATATTTTTACAAAGACGTGCACTTCTATATGAAATACAATGCCTATGTTCTTTGCAGAGTATTAGGAATAGATGGGGACGCTGAGAGAATAGGACATGGCATCCTGATGATGGTCTTGGACCTGCAAGAGATTCATGCCAGTACAAGCTATGATTATATCCAGCATATAATCGATGAGATGCATGAAGGATTCATTACAACACAGAAAAAATTGAAAAACCCTAAGGAGAAGGTGGAGCCAAAATTCTTGCACTATTCAGTGTTGATGCACCTGCTCCTGTACTACAACTTCACAATCATGGAGCCTCAAAATTTGTCTCCACAAAGGTTATTTCAAGGACATCCGAATCCTATTCAGTTTTGGGTTAGGGTTTGGAATTTTACTTCAAGAGACTGTGATTTTTGTGCCTTTGAGAATTGGA